>OY744461.1:5565922-5618330 GCA_963556145.1 Hygrocybe punicea | reverse complement strand
TGATGAACTTGTCACTCACAATCGATTCATGATTATTTCTGTTTATATGGACTTTTGATTGTCTAGCCACAATGCAAAGGTCCAACTCCGTTTTGGCCCCAACACATTCCCTGCACCACCAACTACCAGGCACTTGTCTGGAACACAATGTACACCTTACTTAGCACTCCTAGAATTAACTTTAGATTTTTCAGATGTGTACTCGCAAAGTTAGCTGTTCAAGGGTCCAATTTTGGCAGAGGCATAAAATGCATGATGAATATCTCCACATATAAAATAAAATAAAATACAAAAACTCCCCTCAGGGTCGGTATATCATACCTACATCTCTTCGAGGTCTTGCCCTGGTCATTGAGGTGTTGTAGTACATGTAATAATAATAAGAAAATCCAGCCACCCTTCTCTATATGGCAACTCGACCCCGTTTGGGACATCGGCAAATCCCAGTTGAAACTCTTGTGCATGAGTTCAACAAGACTTGTGGTCTTCAACCACGATGCGACAACAGGTGTGGATGCCAGAGCACCCCAGGTAAGTTTTCTTTATCTTTTTTCTTCATTCTACTGACTACTTAAACATTTGTAGGTTTTTTGCTGCACCCTTGTGCCAAACGAACACGAACGCAACAGCAACAACAAGCAGATGCGGTGCGGGCGACAAGGAGACAGAGGACACAGTCATGAATGGGGACAACCCAGGTGAACCACGACAGTAAGGAGGACAATGGGAATGCCGGTGACAGCATAAACGAAGACAAGAACGTGGGCGAACACAACGATGGCAAGAACAGGGAAGACGACGACACAGTGGGCACGGGAACTACGACAACGGGCAGGGCCAATGAAGGCGAGGACGACGAGGAGGGCAGCAGGCACGGGGATGGGGATGGGAACAATGGACAACAGAAATGAGGATGACCGGGACAGGGGAACAGGACGACGAGGACACGGAGCCAAGGACGATGGCAACAGGGACGACAAGGACAGAAATGGCGAGGACAGGACGGCAAAGGGATGGCAAGGACAACACGAACGGGAACAGGGCCACGCAGTAATGAGGATGACGAGGACTACGACGAGGCACAACAATGGGTAGTCATATGCACGGGTATTGAAACCCGCATGGGTCACGGGTACAGGTCCACGCGGGTGCAGGTATGGGTAGCCAAATTGGGACCCGTGATTTACCCATACCTGTGCCACGGGTCCACAGGTTTTTACGGGTAGTGTCACGATCCCGTGACACACGACTTCGACCTCGACTATGCAGCAACTGCAAGACCAAACGTAACGAAATGAAGAAGGGTGAGATTAGGGGGCGAAAAGAGCAGCGGGGAGTGGTGCACCCATGCTACAATAAGTATTTATTTATAGAGTTCTATCATACTGACTAACCAGACAACTACAGACACACCACACAACCACGACGACGAACCAACTACGAGGACGGGGACGAGGGGATGAGGACCGCAACCGCAACCGCGACGATGGCAACCGCAACGATGGCAACCGCAACGATGGCAACCGCAACGATGGCAACTGCGACGATGGCAACTGCGACGATGGCACCCGTGACGACGATGGCAAGGCACGATGATCGCAAACGACGACGACAAGTCATGACGATCGCAAACAACGACGGCAAGCCAGGGTGATGGCAAACGACAACAACAGCAAGCGTGGCGGCAACAGACAACGAAGGCAAAGAGAGGAGCAGCGGGGGTGGTGCACCCACCACCCACTGCAACAGGTATGTCTTCCTTTATTGTAATTATACATTGCTACACTACTGACTACAGCCGCAGATGCTCCCCAACCCCCATGCCCACGCCCACCCCCCTCAACCAGTGGGCCAATGGCAGATGCCAAGAGCAGCACTGGCCAAACAGCCACCAGCCTGAGACACACTGGCAACGGCACGCCCTCAACCCACCTCGTGAACCGGCGTCACCGTGCCAATCGACACCAGCACCACATCCACGAGGATACCACCTAGGAGATGAGGGGGAGATGAGGAGGAGATGAAGAGGCCCACCCACGTCACCTTGCGAAGATGCAGCGCGACGTCAATTGATGTCAGTGCTGTGTTCGCAAGGTAATGGGAGGTTGGGCCCTCTGGGGTAGACCCGCGGGTTACCCGTACCTGTGGCATGGGTACGGGTTTCCACAGGTACGGGTATGGGTAGCCGTGGAATACCCACAGGTTACCCATGCCAATCACTAACGATGGGGACAGGGACGATGGAGACGGGGATGGGGACAGCAACAACAACAACAACAACGGGGATGGGGACAGGGACGGGGACGAGAATGGGGATGAGGACGGCAACAACAACAACAACAAAACAACAACAACAACAAAAACAACAACAACAACAAAAACAACAACAACGAGGACCGGGACCAGGACCAGGACCAGGACAACAACAAAGACGACAAGGGCAGGGAACAGGATGGGGACAACAATGACAATGATGACAGGGATGAGGGCGAGGACGTGGAGGGCGCCCTCCAGGGACACCAGGGGAACACCGGTATGTAATTTTGTTGGTCCTCCCTTTCCCTCCTTTCCCCTTCCCCTCCTCCCTCCTCCCTTCCTTCTGGCTCCTACCCCTTCTCCCCCTTCCTGCCCTTTCTCCCCCTGCCTACCATCCACCATCCACCATCCCACCTCCCATCCACCACCTGCCCCTTCTCCCCCTGCCCAC
This sequence comes from Hygrocybe punicea, assembly GCA_963556145.1. NCBI lineage: Eukaryota > Fungi > Basidiomycota > Agaricomycetes > Agaricales > Hygrophoraceae > Hygrocybe > Hygrocybe punicea. The sequence goes on along the minus strand of OY744461.1, from coordinate 5,615,623 downwards.
TCCCTGGCATTCCCCCTGGCATTCCCCCTGGCATTCCCTCCTCTCCTCCACCTCCCTGCCACTCCCCTGATAAAGTAGAATACCATGTATGTAGGTAAAATAATTATTTAATTTGATATATCTATTTTAAGTAGTTGCTAAATTCAAATTATGTAACATGTGGATAGTGAATCAGTGATATGATTATTATTGTACGACTTGGCAGATGCTGAGCAAGCAGGCAGTCCCACCAGCCTGTAGATTGGGATGTCCCACAACCTTTGGGACATCCCAAAAGCTGACAGGGATGTCCCACCAAGACTGTGGGATGTCCCACAAGCTGACGGGGACATCCCACAAGCCAGCAGGGATGTCCCAGACAAATCTGTGGGACATCCCACAGCCTCAGTGGGATGTCCCACAAGCTGACAGGGATATCCCACAAGCCAGCAGGGATGTCCCACAGTCTCAGTGGGATATCCCAGACAAGGCTGTAGGATTTCCCAGAGGCCAGCAGGAATGTCCCAGACAAGGCTGTGGGATCTCCCAACCAAGCCTCTGTGGGATGTCTCCTTACTTTAAGCCCAAGTCCACTTTCCTCAAGAAGCACTCTAATCTTAACATAGATCAACAATTAGATCTCTCCTCTGCATCTGCATCCCAATCAGCCATTGTATGCATAGCCAATGATGTAATAACAACTGATATCATGATCAAATTTTCTTTATAATACACTTGTTTAATTTTTAGCTCAGCCTCTCCTCTCACTCCTCTTTGTCTATTATACATGCTCTGCTCACTCACTGCCCTACAAGCTTCAGCCTGCCACATGCACAAGGAATTGGTTTACTAGCAGCACACCCTCAATCCTCCCTCTCTTGCCAGCCTCATCACCCAACAACTCCAGCTTTTTCCTCTCCCACTCCTTCTGTCTTTATAAGTGGAAACAACTGCTTTGTCTCCACCCTACCACTGACCCCAAAGGACAATCAGCTCTGTGACTCTCAAAAGAATAAGCATGTACAATCTTATACTATGCTATAGCACCCATGGTACCCATAGTGGCCATGACAAGGCCTTGAAATTTACAACTAGATGCTTAGCATCATCATTCAAAGTTTTCTATTACATATCTAGGGAAGGGGTGTCCCAAATGCCTCCAGACACCCCCTCTGCTGATATCTGATAGCAGTAGTTGCTGTCTAGATAGTAGCCAAACATTGCTAAGGGATGTCCCATATGGCCCCCAGACACCTCGTTTGTCAGGGATGTCCCATGGGACATGGGAGAAGACCACCACTAAATGTTGCCCCATGGGCTGTCCCAGCATATCAGACCAGGGACAATGGGATATCCCAACCTGTCAGACCAGGGATGATCGCTTTGGCCCAGGGAGAACCAGTGGATTTCTCAACATGTAGTTACTTCAGTAGGAACGCCGAGATGTAACTACATGTTGAGAAATTTGGGCAGCCTGAAGTGGTCAACCAGAGTCTACAAGTCACATGCATGTAGCTATACAGCTATCATATGTTGTATATGATGGCTACTAACATTCCATTGACTAATAACCACACTATCATTGTGGCCACAGCAAAAAGAATATTTCAAAAAAATATCCAAAAATTAGTTTGGGACATCCCAAATGAACCCCTGGCACCAGGGATGTCCCATGTCCCTGGAACATCCCATTGTCCCAATGCTTTGGACCAGGGACAGCCCAGGGACAGCCCAGGGACATCCCAGGATAGCCCAGGGATAGCCCACAGACATGGATGGCCAGACCTCTTATTTCTCAACATGTAGAAGTAACATACGACCCATTCAGTTACATCTACAAGTTTAGGAAATCGGATGGCCTGAAGTGATATATTTCAACAAAATTTTGTAGAACCTAACACTGGTGCTCTCAACCTCAAGCATGGTGAACCTTGGATGAACACAGTGATATCTGAAGTTACATATATGCTACAATGCAATTCTGATGTGACCAGCTTATTATCAGGTACTGCTATAAAGGCCATAGTTGCATACATAACAGATTATATTACAAAATTCTCCTTGAAGACCTATAGCATTTTCAAAGTTATAAAGAGTATTTTTGATAAGAATTCCAAAACGATTGGTGGTGACCTGAAAAGAAAAGACAAAGTCAGAAAACTGTTTACACAAATAGTCAATTTCCTCACCTCAAAAATGGAGATTGGTGCTCCAATGGCTTCATTATATGTGCTTGGAAATCCTGATCACTACACCAGTCATAAATTCGTGCCATTCGTTTGGAGATCTTATATTAAAGAGGTTAACACTGCATGGTCTGATGAAGAAATTGCTGATATATGTGAAGACCAAAATAATGCACAAAAGGTTGTTATTGGTAAGAATAATGGTGCATACATTGGACTTTCCAAAGTAAATAATTATATGTTCAGACCAGCCTTGTATGATAATATATCACTGTATGACTGGATACGTCTTGCCACTATGGAACCAAATAAAAGACGCACCAAAACAAAGACCAAAAGGGCCCGAAGAGAACCAGTGCAAAACCATATTTTTGACAATCTAGGCTGTGATGATTTGTCTGACTCTTTCACTGAACCTACTAATGTTGACTATGCCAGTGATGATAACTTGTCTGATGTTGTTGATAATGATATGCTCATTGAAACAGATGAAATTCCAAAACCTGATATTTTGAATAGAAATGCAAGCACAGAAATAGCAGATGAAACAAATGGAGTTCATCTTAATAAATCAATGAAAAATGAAAAGGATTATACTTTACATCCCAATCATCCACAATATCTTACACACCATGCCAAAATGAAAGAGAATGATCCTTTCATAGTTCCTAATTTCATTCCAAACACTTTGCCAAGGGCTGACCGTGGTGATCGAGAATATTATTGTTGTACAATGTTAACATTTTTCAAGCCATGGAGAAGTGGCAAAGAACTCAAAAGTAAATTACAAACATGGGATAATGCTTTTATAGACCATGAGTTTTCTAAAAGAGAGCTGGATATCATAAAATACTTTGGTCTGCAGTATGAGTGTTTGGATGCAAGAGATGATTTCTCTGCTAAACGTCAGAAGAATAATACTGCAGATATAAGGTATTCATGGGTGACTTCAAACAATCTTGATGAGCTATATGACATGCACAATGCTGAATTAGCCATTAATAGTGATGACTTCAACAATAATATTGATGAAGACAATAATGACACAGAAATACTTCTGAAACTTGGCCATAAAGAACAAAAAAGGAAGGATAAAATGCTAATAGCTGAAAGAACTTTGAAAAGGTCAGGGTGGCTGGATGATTGTATTGATGGTACCCCAGATATAGGACCATTGATACCTATAGAACCACCTGTAGTACAATCAGCAAAATTATGGAGAGCTGCAGTCCTTGCAAAGAAAAAAGAAATCATCGATGACAGAAATAAAAATTTACCGACAAACACAGCAACCATAGATAAATTGGCAAATTTTCCATATAATGATGTCAAGATAGTGGACACAGCATACATCAACCATATGTTTATTCCTGCAAACAGAGCTGATCGTCATCTTATTAATGTAACTATCAATGATTACAACTTGAACACTGACCAAAAGAGAGCATTTCATATCATTGCCAATCACTCTACCCTGATTAACAGTTCTGATAAGCTATGCATGTATCTTGGTGGGATGGCAGGCACAGGAAAATCACAAGTCATCAAAGCATTGACTAGTTTCTTTGGTAAACACAATGAAAATCATTGGTTTGTGGTTCTTGCACCAACTGGTGGTGCTGCTGCCCTTGTAAATGGATCTACATATCACTCCATTCTTGGAATCAATCAGGGAGGATCATCTCGTTCCCTTGCACAAGTACGTGCCAATCTTGATGGTGTGGATTACATTTTCATTGATGAGGTGTCAATGTTATCTTGCAGAGATATGTATAAAATCAGTGCTCAGTGTGCAAAAGCACATGATGTTTATGATGAACCCTTTGGTGGCATTAATATGATATTTGCAGGAGATTTTGGCCAACTTCCACCAGCTATGAGTGATGCTCCTTTGTACTCTGGAACCATTGGTGTTCAAATCAATTCCAGTCAAACTATAGCAAATCAGGAAGCTGCTATAGGCAAAGCTCTTTGGTATGAAATTACAACAGTTGTTATATTATGTGAAAATATGAGACAAACCAATGAGTCAGAAGAAGATGTCCAACTGAGACTGGCTTTGGGAAACATGAGATACAAAGCATGTACTCCCAATGATATTGCATTTCTTCGTACTCGTGTTGCAGGAAATAGTCCAAATGATCCAAAATTAGCCCAAAAGAAATTCAGGAATGTATCAGTTGTAACACAGGGTGCACAGTAGCATACTATGTAACAAAGTATGTTGAATGTATTGGGAAAGTATACTAAATATTGTTATCATATTGTTGCACACAGTATTCAAAGAGTATTCAAAATGATGATTCAATATTTTGAAACAAAGTACCTTACCAGTATCAAAGAGCAATTTTACAGTACTGCTTCAATAATTTTAATAAATGTCTTGTTATTGAAGCAGTACTCTAAAATTGTCATTCAGTACTGGTAATTTACTTTGTTTCAAAATATTGAATCATCATTTTGAATACTCTTTGCATACTGTATGCAACAATATGATAACAATATTTAGTATACTTTCCCAATATATTCAATATACTTTGTTACATAGTATGCTACTGTGCACCCTGTGTAACTGCATTGAATGCACAAAAAGACAAAATCAATGAACTTGGTATTCAACGTTTTGCTGCTGAAAATAGAAGACCATTAACATCATTCTATTCTATAGACAGATGGAATGATCCTTCTAGTTCCAATAGCAAAAGAAAATCTCATCACATGTCAACAATTTTGGATCTCATTCAACACACAAAGACTTGTTTAGAGGGCCAGTTCTTCACATGGCATGAACGAGTTCTTCCCAAAGTTCCAATCTTTGCCCTGAATTGATAATATTGAGCAAGAAACTGACTATTCTGTGCTGAATCTAGCACTCATACTGTTATATCTTGGCCACCCTTGCACCCATTACATAGACAATTTAAATTTCAGTTCTCAGACACTATCTCCATGCTCTGGCCCCAGAATATTGTTTTTAATCTTCCTGGTTACCGTGTAAATAAATTCTATACCTTTTTTGCTTGTCTTATGATTTGCAGTGATTCAAATGCTCTTATGTCTCAATACCAGCCAAGAAAGGACCTACCAATGTGTCTGTTGAGGATAGGGGGTTTGTGAGTTCTGGGGAAGTACCAGAGTTTATGGTATGTATCTACACTTTTGCCCACTTTTGTGGTATTGTACTGTTACTTATTGTACTCAAATACAGGTGCAATACATATTGGTCTGTAGCTTCAGTGGGTTGTGGGGTTTTAAGGGTTTAATTCTGTCATTTGAGTGAGAGGTGAAGGGGAATTGGCTCCAAAGTAATGTGTGGCTTTCTCGGCTTTGGTTTTGCAGTGAATCCCATGCTCACATTGGCTGGGTGGCAGTTCTATGTCTGCAAATATATTCATGATTTTTCTGGAGGTATCTGACAAGTTATAAGTAAATTCCAAAAAACATCGGCCTCAGCATCGGCCTGGGTTTTGCAATGGAACCATCCATCCAGCCGGCTCATGTTGGCTGAGTAACAGTTAGTATATGACTATATCTATGCCCAGCAATATATTTATGATTTTTCCGGTGGTATTTGACATCTTGTAGTCAAATGCCAAAAAACATCGGCACCAGCATCGGCCTTGGCTTTGCAATTGAACTATTGGTTCAGCTGGCTCGTTTTTGCTGAGTGACAGTTAGTATATGATTATATCTATGTGCACCAATATATGCATGAGTTTTCCGGAGGTATCTGACATCTTGTAATCAAATGCCAAAAAACATCGGCATTGACCTCGGTGTCAGTTTTGCAGTTGAACCATGGGTCTGATCGGCTTACATTCACTGAGAGACACTTAGTATACAATGGGCACTATGTCCACCAAGATATTAAGAGGCTTCCCGGCGGTATTTTACATGTTACAAATAAATGTCAAAAAACATCGGCCTCAACCTTGGCATTCGCTTTGCAGTTAAACCATGGGTCCGGCCAGCTTACATTGGCTGACAGACAATTAGTATAAAATGGCCTCTATGCACACCAATACTTCCATGAGCCATCCGGAGGTATTTGACAACCTACAATCAAACATTGGCCTCAACCTCAGCATCGGCATCGGCATCAGCAACGGCATCAGCATCATGTGAGTTCAGTGTTGGTTGGTTGGACAAATGTTCACTGTGCAACCTGTGCCAATACAGATGTAAATGTAGTAGCAAATGCTGCTTCACCAATGTTAAGACTGATGCCAAGGCCAGTGCCGATGCTGATGCTGAGGTTTATGCCTATGCCCATTCTCACATTATTGCCACTGTTTCTAATGTCAATATGGCATCCAATGCCTAACCCCTTAACCATGGCATTGATGAGAATGATTGAGGATGCCAATGCCCACACCGATGCTGATGCCAATGTCAACAAAGAATGCACATTCTGCATCCACAGAAGATGCTATAATGCAGTTTAGCAAGAACACGAATGATATTAGTTAGACTCACCTGGTGCAGAGCAAAAATCAAGTCCAAACTTTGCAAGTCAAGGTCGTTGCTCCTTGGCTTGATCCCAATACTTGATGAGCCCACCAGCCTCTTTAATTGCAGAGGGCTTGATAATTGGGTCAGCCAAATATGTACTGATCATGTTGGGATCTTGAGAATCATCGGGCTCCTGTGAAACAACCCACTTCGATTTAGGCTGCAATAAAATTATAATTATCTGAACTTGGAGTTGTAAAATTAAAACTTACCTTGCCTCTCCAAGGAGCTGCATTGGCCAAAGGTTCAGGTCCTTCATCTCCCTTGTATGATTGGTTCCACCAAGTAACAACTAACTTTCTAATGTCACAGATCTGAGTAGCAGTGCAACAATGATCTTTGAACCACTTCAGCTTCTTATCAGGGCACATAACTAAATAATATTAGTTGGAATGTAATGAAAAACAAATTTTGTACACACCTATAGCAATTACATACAGCTCACAGTCCTTCATAAGGCAATAGTATTTGTTGATTAAGAGCAAAACTGCTTGTGCTGCAACATGGACAATATTGGGCAACTCGCTATCATCATCGTCACGAACCATAGTCATTGATTTTTCAATGGAATCCAGCATGGGTAGGACTTCCGCAATAAGGAGAACCTGAGACTGTGAGAACAGCTTTGTCGGTTCATCAAACACCTGCCGAAAATAAAATCAGATTTTTACTCAAGAAATATAAATATTTGACCTCAAGTATGGAACTTAGCGTCTCTGCAAGATCCCACTGCTCTTCTGAAAGTCAGTAGGCTTGTAGGTTATTGATGGCAGCTCCAGTAAGTTGCTCAACAGGACTTCTGAAGTAGAGATGAGTGTTTAAGCAGGTGAGATCTGAATTCCACCAAGTAGTAACACAGCGGTCAAGTGTCGTCTTATCGCCAGGAAGATCCTTGTTATTTGACACAAGAGTATCAAACTTCTCCTTGAGTGTTGAATTGTCATGAACACGCCGAGCAAGACCAGCAACCTTGAACTCCATTAAACCATCATACACCCCATTATGATGAATTTCACCTTACCCGGGGGAAAAGCTGGAGTGAGATCTTGTTCTCCTCTGGATCAATCACCACACCATCCAATCTCATCATCTCAATAGCCCTATCACAAGTAGTTTTAATGATAGCAGAATCATAAGCATCCCTACCATCATCTGGTGTGGTGGCTGCATCAGTTGCAATACCTTCTTCTTCCACAGCAAGTTCATCGTCAGAGACGTCATCAGGTTCAATGATGGCTAATATAATATAATATTTGGCTCAGTATAATATTGGTATACATAGTTCTAAACTCACCCTCCATGGCGGCAGCTTCTCTTTGTTTCTTCTTTGGTGCTTGAAAGAAGAAAGATATAAAAATCTATAAATCTATTAGTTATGTGGGGAAGGGGTTGAATTGGTGGGTACCTTTGCCAAGAGATTGATGATGTATGGGAAGCACCAGCCACGAGCAATCATCCCACGAAAAGATGGAATGAGGTGAGGAAGATACTTCACCAATGCATCATTATTACTGGCATTATCCATGCATACCGAGAGAATCTATAAGAAATTGCTTCAGGCAACAATGAAAGAATTAATAAAATAAGAAGCAAACAAATTTATCAAGTCCAAACCATTTCAAGCAGTTGGCAGTAACTGTAGCAAGATATACACCGTCATGTTTTTGAGTTAACCTAACAATAATAAGATATAGAATAGATTTGTAAAGTATATTTAAAACTGACCGGATAAATTCAAGGATAGCCCGATGAATGATGCCATCAGAAAACCAAACAACAACAATCCCGAGGAAGAATGCAACAATAGGAGCTGTCCATACATTCAGAACCAAATGGATAGTGGAGTTACGGGCCTTGATATAATTTTATTAATACAGAAATATATATAAAGGCTGATGCTCACCATGAAATAATTCCGAACATTCTTAGACATCTCAGCATAGATAGCTTTGATATCATGTGAGACCGTTTGAGGAGCAGGCAGGACAGTTCCAGGATGAAGCATTTCAACTTCAGCACGATAATCTTCATCCAAGACAGAATTGAACAGATGGTGGTTTTCAGCACACCGCAGAGCAATTAGGGTACAATGGGCAGCAGAAGAGTAATGTGGTCCCATAGATGCAACAGCTGTAGCATGAGCAGTAGAACCTAAATGAGTACTACAAGCCTTAACACGATCTTGGATATTTTTGTTCCATGGCCAGTAGACATTCGGGCACGGCGATGAGGCAGGTGGTGAGCAGGATCAACCTTACAGGTAAATACAAAGGTCAATGCCAAGGGTTATCCTCTGCCATCCAGCTCATGGCTAAGGGTGATGTCGAAGTGATCATAAACATTGGAGCACCATGAAGCCTTTGAAGCCTCTAAATGTACATGAATGAGCTTCATTTTCATCAAAGAACAACCACTCACCAATAATCTCACTATCTGGCAAGCCCCATACCTCTTTATCAGTCTTGTTCACAATTCCCCGCTTAGCTGCTCAAGCCTTCATAGGTGAGATAAGCACTGCAGGACCAGCCAGTTGATCTGCATCGTTGACAGAGTCCTCGTCGGATAACAGCATGGTGGGTACAGCAGCAGGCTGAGCAGCTGTAGGCCTCCGAGGCATTGCTAGGTGTTATGAAGGTTGTGGACAGGGCAAAGCGGCCCCGATACACTCACCAAACATCTTGGGCGGAGTATGATATTGCGGTTCTCCATCTCACGGTTTTCACATGTCAGACAATTTATTTATGGTGTTACTACACACAGAGCCGGCGAAGAAGGGAAACCAACAACAGCAAGCACCTGCTCCATGCCCTCGAATGGAACGACGGAGGCAGGTGAGGGCCCCAGCAACTCGCTCGCATCCGAGACCTCCCGCGTCCCCATGCCCAATTTTGGTGGCTTGACGGTCATGCAGAAATTGTATATATCCTGGATGCGGATGCGTGTACATTCTCTCCAGGTCCAAGGAAGGGCATCAGCCTCTGAGCCTGTATCATCGTGAGTGGCTATGTTTTTCTTGGCCTCCTCTTCTTCCCAGCGATACCGTGGCCCACAAACTCCCGCACAGCCATGGCCGTTCATGACCCAAAGGCCGATCCTAAATAACACGATCATTAATTTGAGGCAATCAAAACTATGATGCAAGGCATACCAGCTGGCAATAACATAGGCAGCAGCACCCAACGCCCAATTTTTTCTGGAACTGGGAACACCATATGCTTCCGGGCTCGGGAATTTGGCAACCCTAGTAACAAAATTAAGGCCAGCACATTCACTTGGAACAATTGTACTCACTGAAATAATATATATGCAGCATTGAAGTCAAAGAAGGTTTGGAGGGGAATATGTGCAAACACGAGAACAGGGAGTAAATAGAAATAGAGACGGGATTTTAGAGATGGGTTTCACACGAGCTCCAAGTGTAAACCAAAAGAGTTGAACCTCAGTTGCGGTTGTGGGACAGGGAAGGGTGACGAGAAAAGTGCTGGAGACAGTCCAGCGGTTGTCGCACGGGACCAGACTCGGGCGTGCAAAGGATTGCCAACCCGTGTGTGATCGGTTGGCTCACCCGTCTGTAGTGATCCTTGTCGCCATCCACAGTGTCCTGCAAGCCAACAATCCAGACAGAGTGGGGGGTTGGTTTTCTGCCCCCAATAAAATGCTCACTCGGACCAGGCTCAATGTAAGATGATTGGAGAGTCGAAGCGGGCGGTGGATGTAAAGGTTGTTTGGGGAGCCAAGATGGATACCCGTCAGAACCCTTGGAGACTCGGTTTCGTGAGGAAGACGATGGCTGCTCTGAAATATCTCCCTGCTGGTCGATTGGGGAGTCTCCAACGTCTGACATTGGGGTTGGGTGTCGGTCCATAGGGCTGGGCAGTTGTTGTGACATTAAAAAAACATGCAGTGTAAAGATTTATATAATAATAAAGGATTCGTGGGCGTTGATGAAGACGTTGCTGTCGTGTTATTTTATTGGAATTTTCGAGGGTGTTCCAACGAACCTCCGGCTCGCGTTTGAATGTGAGGGAGGGTGGCAGTGGGCTGGCATTCCCCAACTCACGAGGGAGGAGGAGGTCGGTGGCGGATGTGGTGGTGAGATTCCAATGAACCTCCGGCTCGTGTTTGAATGCGAGGGAGGCTGGCCGCTTGCGTTGTCCGGACTCTGAAGTCCCCCAGCTCATGAGGGAGGGTGGTGGTGAGGTTCCAACAAACCTCCGGCTCGTGTTTGAATGTGAGAGAGGGTGGCGGTGGGCTGGTGTTCCCCAACTCGTGAGGGAGGAGGTGGTGGGTGGGTGGTGGTGAGGTTTAAATGACCCTCGAGCTTGCGCTTGAATGCGAGGGAGGGTGGCAGTGGGCTGGCATTGTCCAAAGTGCCCCCAACTCACAAGGGAGAAGGGGGAGGATGTGGTGGTGGTGGTGGTGGTGTCCAAACGACCCTATGCGAATGGGAGGGGTGGCTGTGGGCGGCTGTTGTGTCACAAGTAACTCTGGTGGTGGTGAGGGTCCAAATGACCATGTTGACCATGTTTGGGCAGGAGAGATGGTCACGGCACAGAGAGTCACAGGAAGTAGACGAGAGGAGCCACTCAGCCATAGGAGGAGCTGGACGAGGAGTTGGAGAAGCTTATCATCCAGATATCCGTGGATATCCGTGACCACACATCCATATCCATATATATCCATCCACTTATGTCATCCATGGATGTTCATCCGGATGACCGGCATCCATGGTAGTTCCTAGTTCCACTTCCACGTGATACAAAGGGGTCAGCAGGTCATTTGTAGACTGTCCATGGGCAGGGCCATGACCCTGGGCCAAGGGCCAAGTCAGTAAACAGCTGGCCCTGGCCCAGCCCTCTCAGATGTCAGGGGTACAAGTATGTGGTTTAGCCTACTCTAACCATGCATGCTTTAGCATTTCCCAAAACATCAAGCTTATATAGTTAGTTCCCATAGTTGAAGATCCTTTTAGCCTTGGGATCTCCCTGTGACAGGTTCATAACTCCACAGTATAAAATGCTACTGAAAATGGCTCATGACTATCTAGCTATACCTACAACTTGAACCTGTAAGCTGATCACATGCACTGATGATCCTTGATAATTCAAAATGAAGTAATTTAAATAACCATATAAGGCAATTTCTGATATTATATAGTAATTTTTTTGCTGATCGCAATGGTGACAGTCACATGTGATGAGTCTAACCATATAAGGAAATTTCACACTATATATGCTAAATTTTAAGCTGATCACAGGAGTCATAGTCACATGTGACCACTTTCACTATATATGGAAATATCAGCCATATAAGCAGAAATGGGCTAAACTTAGAAGATGTACTGATATTTTTACTTAAAACATAAAATTCAGTGTGATATCGCTGTATATATACATTATCTTACATGCTAATTATATATTTCAAGCAAAATTACTTATTGATGTTCATAACAATCATACATCCACTGAAAGACAAAAGACTTTGTTCATGCCATGTGCAACATTGGCCTATTCACCAAGTACAGCTGTCTTCATGTTATCATCTGCTGTGCAACATTCAAGGTCATGAAGAAGTAGAGTTGAGCAAATGTAAGTCAATTGTTATGATACTGTTCAGAGGCAGTTGTGTTTGGTAGTTAACCTATGGCTTCCTGAACATGTCTTTAATGGCTAAAAATATTGTATGATGATGCAGCACAAAAGACATGACAGTAAGCATAGAGGTTGATGAAGACTCAAGACACTCTATGTAGTTTTATTTTTTATACTTTTCATTTTTTATGTTGCTGAGGTGAGAGATGAGCTTATCAGAGCAATTGGTACTGTACAACATATGCTATATGTCTTATACCATATGTAATATGCTTTATGCAATTTAATATTATTGTTGACTTCATCATGGACATGGGGAGGGGGAAAAAAGAACTCGTTCATGCCATGTGCAGCACTGGCCCACTAAACAAGTGAACTGGACCTCAAGGGCCAAGGTCAGGGCCAGCCTAGACTGACCTGTGGACAGTCTAGCGACTCGTTTGGATTTTCGTCAATGGGATCATTGTTGGAGTGTTCAAGTTCATCAGCATCAAAATCACAATCTATCTCATCATTGGCTTCCACCAGACCATTCGGCAAGGGTCCAATATCCTGATTTCTGGCAAGGGCTCAATGTCCTGGTGTTCTTTTGAGGAATGCACATCATGGCATAGAGAAATAAGCAAAACAAACCTGATCCACATGAAGCCCTATGGCAGCCTCAGGCTCCAACCATGGCCTGACATTCCTCCTTGTCTCCCAGTCTTCCGGGGTATCATCTCCTGAGTTCCCTGTGCCTGATTGCATATCAGATCCCCCAGGCCCATCTTGTCTAGAATTGGCAGCCTCAATGGGTGGCAAAGGCTGGTGAGGTCCACAAGAGCTCAGAAATTCTGCCAGGGCCAATCTGTAGTTGCTTGGTAGTATTGACGGAATGTGTTGCTCTAGAGGCATGCTCTTGGGGACGAGGTGGCATGGTTAGAGATCATGAACACATCTGGCTTATATTATTAATCAATCGTAACCTTTTACAAATGACATAGTGCAAAACATCAACTTTCACTACTGACATGCACACAGGATTCAAATGATGACCTCCTACCTCTCAAAAACAAGTCTTGGATTGACTATTGGCTCTCGTCATCCGAATGGACAACTCCCTTCTACGGTTCCTTATTGTAAACAAAACCTTCTCGGACCGTGTGTCTCACGGTCGTACTTCCTATTCTCCTTCCAAACACTTCAAAAGTGACTGGTGATTTGTTGAAAATGTTCAACTGCGTTGTTATTTGATTGCGGAGTAGCACAAAGTTTTGACAGGGCAGTGGCAAGGTTAGTAGACATAGCCCAACAGCTTTCCTCCGATATTTTTCCGACGAGCCTCTTCGTGATCAAGAATTCCCGAGGAGGTAGTCTGAGGAGTACAGGTAAGAGGTCTGACCGAAATATAAAAACAGCAGGGGGTTCACCAAGATGATTATGCCAAAAGAACGAGCGGGAAGCAGTAAATTCACCCATGATTCGATCTGGGTAGCCTGAACATTGAATCGAGGTGAAATGACACCCGTCTTATTGAGACGGCCGTTCAGTTGGATGACGATTTTCCCTGAGCGATGGTCATCAATGATTTCGAACTCGCCAATATAGCCTAGATATGTGTTGAGAAATGCGGGAAACGGTGTTGGATGAGGTGGTTATTATATATTTACCATGACGTTGCATCACGCTGAGGAACTTGACAACCACCTTCGAAGACGGGCGGATGAGGACTTGTCGTTTGCCGCGACGCTCGGCATTGACAATGTTGTTCTGAAAATTGGGCTGAGTGCTAGACTAGAATAGAAGAGCTAAATACACGTACGAGGCAATCGTTCTAAAAAGTTTATAATAAGTGGATCCCCAGCAACATCATATGAAAACTTACAAGGACGGAGACGCGGACCATGATTGTGTGGGAAAATGTGTATAAAATGCCCAGTCTGAGTGTCGTGCTACGGAAAGCGCGAGTCAGGACGTCCAGGAGGATCTGTTATGACTAATATAAGAGTAATTTGGACGCAACTTTATATGTACAGGATCACAGCAGCCACCACGGCAATTGCCGCTCTCGCACACTTCCAAGCCCTATCAGTCAACGGCAATAATCTTACCGTCATGGTGAGCATCGTCAGAGACCTGCCAAATGTGCCCCTCTTATATATTTTACGGAGTAGGGTCGCGTTCGTACTAAAACAACAAAGAGGGCCTCCCGAGTGCTCATTGAAAAGTAGTAAGTTGGATCAACCACGAACGACATACATTTACTGATTGTTCCCCAGTTACCCCCGCCTTACCCTCGACTTTCATACAAATAAACGGATCATTGACGAAGTCGTGCGTATTTCCCCCGTAACCCATTACACGCAAGGGAGGGGTTGTCATGGATAATAACGACAGGCTCTCGTACCTACAAAACGTCTCCGAAACAAAATATCGGGTTTCACCACCCATCTGATGAAGCGCATCCAGCGGGGGCCGGTCCGCGGCATCTCCTTCAAGCTGCAGGAGGAGGAGCGTGAGAGGAAGGACAACTATGTTCCCGAAGTGTCGGCCCTCGACACCAGTGTCTCAGGACTTGAGGTCGATCAGGACACCAAGGTGAGTTCGCGAGACTAGTCTACTTAGCCGCCGAAACCTACTCTCTGTCTAATTTTCAGAACCTACTTCATGCGTTGAATTTTGATTCGATCGCCGTCAACGTGGTTGTACCCGTTACAACCCAACCGGAACGTGGTCCTCGACGGGAGAGAAGGAATGTTCCTGGCGCTGCGCGGTCGTGAGATGGTCAAGTGGTATACGTTATATGTTGTGATGCGTACGTCCCAGGCTCCTGCCAAGCGTAAGCGGGTTCATCCGGGATATTGAGTCTCCGCCCTGTGTAAATTGAAAGTCAGAACTCTTATTCCTCTTGACCCTGTCTACAATGGCTTGAAGAAAATGTTTGTAAACAAAGTGCCACTGGCTTATCTGTCCCAATTGGGACATAGCTAGCAATACTTTGAGCAATACTCAGTCTGCACAGGCCATTCTCCTTTGCTTCTCCAAGAATCACACCACCCTCAGTGACTTTGTGGAATTTATCATACAAGAGCCTGCCATATGACACAACACCATTGTTCTTGATGTCCTCAACCACCCCACTAAGGTACTATCTACTCTTTCCAAGCACTCCACCTTGCAGCAACCTGTATTCCTGTTAGAGTCATGCAGACAACTCCAGACAGAGCAGAGTTCGTCGGAGGATCGGAGGTGCAAACTCTTGAAGTAGGTTAACTACTTCCTTAAGCTGTACTGAGTAGGCACGAAGCAGAGCGGAGTTAGTCTGGAGGTCCAGACTAAGGACAGAGATAGTGAGCTTAAGGCAAAGCCTTAAGTTTGAGAGCAAAGAAGACAGGGTATACTCTAGTTGATTTTCAGAACAAAGATACAGGACATAGTAGTTCTAGCTTATATACTAGTAAAATAATTGTTATGTCCTTGGTGATGAAAAGATAATAGGAACTCCAGCAGGAGTACCAGAGTTTGGAGAAAGATAAAGAGACAAAAGGTTGCTACATACATGTTACGGATCGCTTCTGCAGCGGGCTCCAGCAACAATCAACTTAACTAGGGGGCTCCAGAGGAGAGATCAGCAGTTTCATTGTTGCTTATAACTAAGACAACACTGCTACAAAGGGGGGGGGTTCATGGTCTAAAGTCATGCGAGCTATGGGGGTTACCCAAGACAAGAGGGTCTGCCCCAAGAACCAGACTAAACGTAAGGAAAAGAAAAGAAGAAAAAGTCTGAACCAACAACAAGAACAGTAGATATAGTGACTGGTCTTGAGGGGAGGTAAATGGGAATACAACCATGAAGCTACAACATGTCCAACTACACCATGTGTTCACCATGAGGCGCACATGAGGCATCCTCATGTTGATGTTCTCACGATCCAACTGGAGGCCTGAGTGTCATTGAGGGATGGGAGAGGTCCAGATGACTTGGATGATTTGTCATCAGATCATGTGACATGCAGAATTGCCAATTCAGGGTCTATACTTGCTGTAACAGGCAAATGCGCAGTCTGGCAAGTGCATTGCACGGTCGGGTCAAAGAGGGGTATCATCCAGTGTGGGATTGGTGAAGAGAGTGTCTTGAGGTAGCATGGATACAGCGACAAGGTCGGTATGAAAGGAAACAAAGGAATGTGTTAGGAGAAAACCAACTAAGATGGTGTGATAGTCGAGGTCAGACATGTGAACAGCATACGCTGTGCCAGTGATGATGTCTGTGTTGATGACATATCGAGGGGTGATGTCTTGTTCTGTGTGTGGAACAATGAGGTCCACCTGATGTCAGTATTCTTCCAAGAAAGGGTATTGTTGTAAACAAGTGTGGGAGGTATCAAGGTTATAGATGGAAAAGGATAAATGAACATGGGTCCAGGTTTCGAGTCATGGCACAGGTGACAAGCTGTGGGAACAAGTCGTTGGGTACTGCATTGAAGCGATGACATGTGAACAATACACAATAGGGGTTGGTTCACTGTATTGGGAAATCATATGGTCTGTGGTCAAAGTCTGAAGGTGCATGCTTTGGCAATGGTCAGATTGGAGGGAACAGTGAAATGTCTTGTGATTGAGGATTGTTCAGGGCATGCATGCAGGTGAGGAATGTCGTTGGATGATCAGGGAGGATAATGGTAGGCATGGAATATGAAAGTGGAAACCAAATATCCAGGTATGGCAATTGTCAATTATGTGGTGAGATATTGTTGAGGTGAAAGTCAGAAGTATTGATGGCAGAAGGGTTTCAGTGCCGATGCCAAAGATAGATCATAACAAGGTAAAAACCGATAAGGAAAGTGATGGCAAAGCTGCCAATGATGATTATGGCAATTAGCTGTGTTGGGAGTACAGCCATTGTGTATCGGTTTGTCATGGGACGAAGTGAACAATATGTCAAGGTAAGGGAAAAGACAATGGCAATGATGTCCATCAGCAAGGAGACTGTTCGGGTACAGCAAGGTCATATGGGGATGTGTCCATGGTCAGTCTGGATTGTTCTAGAAGAAAGGGTAAAAGGAAACAAGGACAAGAATAAACAACAATGTCCAAAAGAAGACAATAGGCAAAAGGGAACAAAAAAGAAAGGTGTGGTAATGCAGAATTGTCATGGCAGGCACTGGAGTTGTAAAATGTAACAATACAGTGACAAGTAAACAAAAGGGAGGAGACAGATAGGAGTGCAAAAGAAGATAAGAATAGAAATGAAATGGAAAGTCCAGAGTGGAGATGGCCGGAGTTCATTGGAGTTCATCAGAGTACATCAGAATACATCAGAGTGCACGAATATAACAATTCCAATGGGCCCTGGATCTCATACATAGAAAGCATGTAAAATCCATACCAAGTCTCACTAGCATGCGTAATGGATGGCACTTTAATGCCCTACACACATCCATTGAGCAAATCAATGACTTTCACCTTGAAGACAATGTTCAAAATGTGCAGATGACTGCCCCAGATCTCTGGACCACCATTACTGGCCTACTTTCTGCTGATCCAAAGCAGCTCAGAAGGAGAATAAGCCAAGATGTCCCTGCCCTTTTGGGCCATAGTGGCAATGACACTCAGGCTGATGAAGAAGACAAAGCTCAATACTGGGTCAGACTAAATGAAGATGACATACACCTAGCTGATACAGATTCCAATGGTTCCTGGCATGGACTGAGTAAGGGTGGGCAACATCATGTTATTATCTCCTTGGTCTATGAGTATTGCGCTTTGCTGTAACAATGCTGACCTGAATTATAGAAGGCTGTGTGCATAATCAGCATTATCATGCACAGCACAAACCTAAAGTGCAATTTATTGCAAAGTGTCTTTGGTATATTCTTGCATTTGTGCAACATACTACAGAAAGTGATATAGGCACTTGCCTGCATGGGCTGCTCAACCTTGATCAACACTATACATAAAGCTATCAAATCACTGTCTGCAGAGACTCACAAGAGATTATGCCAGATGGGGCAGACTCTTCTCATTGGATACACATACAACAACTTTGACATTGATTTCAAGATTTGTTTAGTGGGCCAGTGCTGCACATGGCATGAACGAGTTCTTTTTTCCCCCTTCTGACTTCCATGATAAAGTAAGCAATAAGATTAAATTGCATAAAGCATTTTACATATGGTATGAGACATATGATATATATTGTATATTGCAAATTGTTCTAATGAGTCCACCTCACACCTCAGCAACATAACAAGTAAACAAAATAAAACTACATAGTGGGTCTTCAGTCTTCATCAACCTCCTCACTTACTGTCATGTCTTCTGTGCTGCATCATCATGCAATATTCTCAGCCATAAAAGAAATGTTCAAGGAGCAACAGGTTAACTGCCAAATATAACTGTCCCCTACACAGTATGATAACAATTGACTTATATTTTCTTAACCCTACTTCTCTATGACCTTGAATGCTGTACAACAGATAAGTCATCAACATAAAGACAGCTATGCTTGTTGAGTGGGCTAATGTTGCACATAGCATAAACAAGTCTGTTTTCTTTCATTTTAGTTGTATGATTGTTACTAACATCAATAAGTGATTAAAATACAATTAACATTTAAGATAATATGCGATATCACATTGAATTTTATGTTTGAAGTAAAAATAATAGTAGATGATCAGAAATAAGCTCATTTCTGCTTATATGGCTGATATTTCCATATATAGTAATAGTAGTCACATGTGACTATGACTTGTGCGATCAGCTCAAAATTTAGAATATATAGTGTAGACTAGTCACATGTGACTGTCACTATTGTGATTAGCAAAAAATTTGCTATATAATATCAAAAATTACCTTATATAGTTAGATTAGTCACATGTGACTGTCACACATTGCCCGAAATGGTGATATTAGTCAGCAGTTCAATTGTTAGCTAATTCTGATAAGAATTGAGGCCACTATAAATATTTTGAATATAATTGCATTTGTATAATGAATACTATGATAGTCTATGTGATTTAGCATATATTATGCAAAATTACCATATATGATTAGACTGGTCACATGTGACTGTCACCATTGAAATCAGTACAAAATTTGGTATATAATATTAGAAATTACCTTATATGGTTAGATTGCATACATGTGACTGTCACACCTTGCCCGAAACGGTTATATTAGTCAGCAGTTCGATTTTCAGCCGATTCTGATAAGAATTAAAGTCAGTATGAATATTTTGAATATAATCAGAAGGTAGTTTGTCTTTTCTGAGACAACCCATATTTGGATGCTTATGTAAGCTTGTCCAAACATGGCTAGAACCGCATGTTAATTTCTAGCATATCAAGTAGAATCATACCTCTGACCAAAAATGAAGGTTCCCTACATGCGATCAACTTTATCAATCAATTAATTAATTAATTACAAACCCTGACTGAACCAGGTCTGATAAAGAACGAGTCTTTTAATAAATTAAAAGAACTCATAATAAATTAAAAGAACTCATAACAAGACAGCATTGAGACTTCATCAATGAAAATACAGTCAACTCCTTCTAGTCTACCTTTGAGTTGAGCAATGCTCATTGCTTCATTTCTATTTGACTTGTTTAGTGGGCCAGTGCTTTGCATGGCATGAACAAGTTCTTTTTTTCTTCTTTTTTACACAAAACATATGACATAATCCTTCAATCATTGGATGTTATATTTATATGGACAAACATCATCATATTATAAGTAGAATTCCAATGGGTTATAACATCGCATGGTATAAGCTTCAGCTTGATGTGGTGCTTCTCACAACAGTGACACCAAGTGGGGAGGGTGATGGTAGGCAAATGGATGACGGTGAATGAGAGCTGTCACAGCCAAACTGGGATTAGTAAAGAAAACATTAAAAGGAAATGGTTTTTACTTTAGAAACAAGTTGACGAACCACACCTGTATCCGCCAAGACCTTCTCCCTATTACTCGCTGTGAGGTTTTGCAACTCATCAATACCATAATCAATGTTACCTCCTGCCATCTCCAAGTCAGATTCATCATTGTCACTGTTCTCAGCAAAGTTTATGAGGTATTGGGGGTCATCCAGCTCTGTTTGATCAACATCAACATCATCGATGGCTGTTGATTTTGCCATTTTAGGATTGAAGGGTCAAATGAGGCTGTTTGCTGATAGCTGTACCATGTGGTTAAAACAGCCTCAGCATTGAATGAGTTGTCAAGCTTTGTGAGTCCAGTGGTCTGCGTATCATTAGGGTTGGTATTGTCACTATTGAAAGCATGAATGTAGAAAAGACATTAGCAATGGATAGTTGAATGAAAAATCATATCAGCGTTCTTTATTAGTCCAAACCTCACCAACATATGTTGAAAAGCATTGGCCATGGCTAGACCAGTATGAGACTTTGTGACTTCAATGAAGTCCAGCAAAAATGACAGCATGCATCCTTTGAACTCCAGATGCACTGTCCATGCAATGAAAGTACAATGATTAGGGGATGTCCATGAATCCATGCCAAAATGAAGATACCCTGGATGTTCATGGAACAAGTGAGCTATTTGTTGAGGCATGAATCTGAGCAAGAAACCTACAACAAGTAATTTGGTAATATACTCATGGCACCTGAGAAAGGCAGCTTTAATGTCATGTGTAACAGTGAATGGTGATATGTGGTCATCCAGCTATGAGAAGCTCAACAAGTTCATGATCATTGATGATGTTGAGCGCCTGGTTGTTTTTGGTGACCCACTTGATGAGGTGAGCACTGAAAAACATGTCAGTACAAGAGTGTATGGCCACCTCAGTTTAAAACTCACCAGACTTCAGGGTTGGTACATAAGTAGAGGGAATATGTGACCAGCTTCTGTTTCTGTCAAGCAAAGGCCTTGAAGATCAAATCCCTTTTGGCAACCACATCCTTCATGCTCAGGGCTGTTTTGACAGCCACAAGGTCAAAGCAGCCGATGGTGTGATGCTTGAGGTTGGCAGTTGATGCTCAATCTTTCTTATCTTGGAAGCACAGACTCTGCCAAGACTCATCTTGCACTAGCAAGTCGTGTATGGAAAGAAGTGGAGGAGTTAACCATCTTGATATGCAATAGTGACATCTGCCTTGAAAAAGGAATAGATTGGCGACTGCCATGATTATTTGGTGGCCACTGACAAGCCAATTAAGTTCAATCCATAGTAAATATATGTGAAAACACACCTAGTTCCTCCACAACATCAATCTCTGGATTGCCATCTTCCAAGTCAATCTCAGTCACCTTGGTGGTGGTGTTATCAATACCATCTATCATACTGGGATCTGGAGTGACGTTGTCAAGAACTGTCAAAACTTGTGAATGTGTGGACATTGAGCGCTTAGATGTCGCATGCTTAAGCTTCTTGAGTGGCCATCCAACAATGGCAGCACCCCACCTCACAATATTGGCACCCCGTCTAACAGTATTCTTGATGGTCAAGGCTTTGTGTGAGAGCTTAAAGGAGGTAGAAATTGAGGACTTGTTGGACATTGTGTCAGTAGTGGGTTTTGGCATGTTTTTGAGCTGGATATTGCAGGCATTGGCTTGCTGTATATATTGCCAGTCAGACTGGTGTGAAATGATTGAAAGGGTCTTGCCATCTGAAATGTGCCACAGCATTGGTGAAGTTAGGCTTTCACATGGCCTGACCAATATGAGGTGTGTGGCCCTATTGAAAGTTAGCCCCAAACTCCTAACAGTTAGACAGAGAAATCCATGAAATAAAATGCAGGCACATACTGTCTGAAACTTGCAAGGACATTGGTGTCACTAGGCTCAGAGCAATGTGTGTTGCATAGTAAATAAATTAGGAAGTTAGTCTAAAATTCAAAATGTATAGGAGACACTTACAAAAACAAAACCAGATACCGGCTATCTAAAGGAACACTCATCACCTAAGCCATGTGTGTTGTGTATAGAAGCCTATCTTAGTAGAAAATTGGTGCAATGTGAAAGATGGAGTCACCCACAAATAGAAGGAAGGTACATACAGGGGTATGATGGCAAAGAAAAATATCGACACAATGAATGTGGTGTACAACTGCTGGTGTGCAAATGCTGGCACTTTTGAGTTCACCCACAGTTAGCTGGTCACCCCTGCCCCCTGAGTACAGTTTATCTGGGGGTTTGGATTCTAGATACTGTACCTGCACCCTTGACACCCTTACAGCAAAAACCTCAGTGATACTCATACCCCTACTATGTCCTAACAGCAAGTCTCAGTTGCTTTAATTTTAGCATATACGATATTTCAAACTGAGTAGCTATATGCAGTGCTCAAATGACTCAAATCAAACCAGATCACCTTTAAATTTTTACAAGATCAAGATATCCTTCCTTTGATTCTTCTCACAGACTTTTGTGAATATTTATGTATTATGGAAAACAACAGCAGGTCTTCTTGGTCTGTATAGACATATGAGCCACTCAGCGAGATTGTTAGCAAATGCAATGTAAGTGTGTTTGGTCAAATTACTTTTGTTTGTATATAGTTTTATCAATTTGAATTCAGATATTTTCACAATAGCTACAACTGGGTTTATAAAAATGAGTTTTCCATATATGAAAGAATGTGAAAACCTAATAGCTCTCTAAAAACTGTTGTATATAACTCACAATACAATTATTATAGGATAAAACAAGTCGATGACTTGCAAAATTAAAAGTTGAAGGATACTAACATCATGATTCTTATAACATATTATTCACATTAATAGTAAGAATATACAACTATTAATTAACAGCCATATCATCATCATGATTGTTTCGTCTTTTCTGCTGGATATCATCTGATGTAGAATATCCGACATGTCCTTTTAACTGCACTTTCATTTGATAGTGGCTTTGTTGATTAGAAGTATTAGCCTGGTTGATGGTGGATGTGATACAAGCATTCTGATCGGGTACAACATAAGCATCTTGATTGCAATAAATAGCAAGAAGATATTGATACCTCTGAATATGTACTGTCAAGCAGAGCTACAGACCGTAATATATTCTTCATGCGATATTTGTTACCATTTGGAATGGCAATAAAGAATATTTGAGCTTTAACGATATCACCAATTCGAAAGACAGCAGGATCAAACTGTGTAACACTGTTTATAAAATGAGGCAAATGTCAGCCATGAACTTTGCAAGGAAATCATGGTAGATTACTCATCATTCTTCAATCTGTAATATTCAACAACATTATCACTGGCATAAACGAGATCATTACCCATAATGGATGATACAGTTCCATAAGGATCCAGCAGCTTCGGAAATGGGAGACATCCATCTATGGAAACATCATTGTGAGGAGTGAAATATTGGTTACTTGCATCAATTGCTGGATAAGTGCCATAATTTGCTGCAAGGTGTCTGAGTGATTCATTATTCAAGTGTTGATCGAACATCAAACGAATAGCATTAAGGCCATTAATTGCTGTGTTGAATAGTGGTAGGCCACCACCAGTAATGGATACTCCCTGCTGGAGAGCATGTCGTGTTTTATAATGCAGACTAATAATTTTTACATTGAAAATAAGAATCGTGAGAGTAATGGTATTCTGCCTACCGATGCTTGACATTAATTGGAGGTAAATCCTTCACACATAAAATCCTTGCACATGTAGAACAACCTCTTCAACAGCTAGACTATCCTCAGGCGATATAATAACCAGTCGAATTTGAGGGGGCTCGCAACATGATACAATCGAGAGTGAGCAAACGAAAACATCATTCTACAGGTAGATCAGTGTATAGTTCAGGAAGTGGTACAGTTTCTACCTTCATAGCGACTGCCAGCTGTTGCTGTGATGCAGCTGGTTTATTACAGGCAGCTTGCATTATAGTCTGCAGCGAAATCTCTGGTAAATGGCAATGATATCAGTCAATATTTATCGTGACTTATACTGGGTTCAAGTTGACCTACTTGCAGCTTCCAGGTCGTAGTGAGGAAACATGTGTTCAATAAAGGGACTAGTGTTTTATATGCAATCAATATGTAGTGTAAGGTGATATTTCACGAGCAGGATGTAGTCATGGACGACATAAAACCATCCACTGATTATGAGCACACAAGTTTGGCTCCCTACAATAAAATATGGCCAAAGAGCCACAGGTATAATTTCATATTACAGCTCCACAATTCACCCCGAATCTTTGCATCGGTCTCTATTGTCTTTTCTACAGCATCAAATTAATTCGGCAGGCAAAACATTTCTATCGATCCAAATCTGTAACACGAGGTCTTTTCTCTATGGAGGTCTAGATTTCATCATTGCAAAATATAGAATGATCCTGGATACCTCTAGGCTCAAACTAACCATCTGGGGCTATGGATGGAGGCTGTCCATGATCGGTATGCAGCATAATTGATTTTTCAGCTCAGATCATGTTCATTTACGATGCTAGTGGCCTGCACATCGGATCATAGATCACCTGTTCACCTGGCAGAATAATAACATTATGAATAGATGAATTAGGTCTTGCCTGTCTATCTCCACCATGGCACCCAGGAAAGTTGCTGTTCAGTATGTGAATGTTTGATTTCTAGTGTCGCCTTCTCACCTGGAATATTCAGAGTACCTCGTAGCAAGAAGCAGGTAGTTCGTGATAGGTCTGTAATATGATAGCTTTCAAAAACTTCTCTAACAGTCTGTTTAGTCCTGATATTACATCATTCGTCAAAGAGCTGTAAATGAAGAACTGAATGTTGCCCTGAACATCTTGCAGTGACGATGGATTGAATAATGATGACAATGTGGAGGAACTGACTCCTACTCCAAAGTATGTCATCCGAGTCACAGTTTCTCCATCATTCGCTAATATTTACACAGGCAGAAAAAAGCTACACTCGCCAGGTTCATCGGTGGTGCTATCTTGCATGCTGCACATATTACTGACTGTGCTGTATGTAGATTAAAAGTACAGATAAGATTTCGTATGTCTATTTTGCCTATGTGCACTGTTCGATTTTCACCATGCTGTCAGGCCCACGAATGGAACATTAACACAGGTCAATATTGACAGCAAGGATGACATAGATAAGCAGTAAGCTTTCTCGTGTGTCTATATGCCAGTGGTGTCAATGTGTAATGGCTATTATTGTCTAGGGCACCGAAGAAGATCAAACAGGACGACCGACTGAGATCTATTGCTGGAGCCGTAAACAAGCAGTTACGAGTCCCTATAAGGGAATCGTTCTATACGGTGGATTCTCAAACTCAGGGTCAGACTCTAATTTGCCAAGCTGTGGGAACAATTTTGTGAAACTGTGGGAACAATTTGGAAGCCCTGGGAATAACTATAAAACCGTGTGACTGGGCGGAGTTCAGTGTGAGAATTTGTTGTCCCAATCGGCAAGAACAATAAGGCAGCCGGATCACAGCAGCCAAAATTGGAAATGGGTAGTGTTATATCATGTTGGTATTGCAATTGCAATTGGTTTCTGATAATGATCACATGCATTCATAATGCAATGCGCCGTGTATGAATGAACAATATGTCAGTGGTATCTGTCATGTAGCCACATCTACTGTGTGTAATAGAATTGTTGATAATGAAATGAGGTCAAACAGTGTCCATTGTACACTTGTCACACAGGTCCAAATGTGTGCGGTGAGTGTTTGGTAGGTGGCTTTAATCTGGCGCAGTCATTTGCACAAACATCTGTATGGTGTTTTGGTGGACATGTTCAGTGCATGTCAGTAAACTAGTATGACCAGATATATGACACCAAACACATCGAACATGTTCGGTGTGTTCGGTGGACATGTTTGGTGCAGGTCAGTGAACTGGTATGACCAGATATACTACACCAAACACATTGAACATGTTCGGTGTGTTTGGTGGACATGTTCGGTGCATGTCAGTAAACTAGAATGACCAGATATACGACACCGAACACATCGAACATGTTCGGTGTGTTTGGTGGACATGTTCGGTGCATGTCAGTAAACTATAATGACCAGATATACGACACCGAACACATCGAACATGTTCGGTGGACATGTTCGGTGCATGTCAGTACAGTGGTATAACCAGATATACTACACTGAACACATCGAACATGTTGAACCGGTGTGTTCGGTTGACATGTTCGGTGGATGTTGGTAAGCCAATATGTTTAGGTATACTACACCAAACACATCCGGTGTGTTTGGTGGACATGTTTGGTGGATGTCCATCGACTGGTATGACTAGGTATACTACACCGAACACATCCACCAAACACACTGAAGATGCCGCAGCCTGCATGTGGGGCATTTCCCTTGCACAAATAGTTGTATGAACAACGTATTCGGTGTATCTGTAGTGTAGCTACCAGTACAATGTGTATTAGAATTAATATTAATGCAAACATTGACTACTTGTCGAACAGGTCCAAAGTGTTCGGTATGTTCGGTAGGGTGTTCGGTTGATGTCCCAGCCTTCATCTGTGGCATTTCCCTTGCACAAATAGTTGTACGAACAACGTATTCGGTGTATCTGTAGTGTAGCTACCAGTACAATGTGTATTAGAATTAATATTAATGCAAGCATTGACTACTTGCAAAGTGTTCGGTATGTTCGGTAGGATGTTCGGTTGACGTCCCAGCCTTCATCTGTGGCATTTCCCTTGCACAAATAGTTGTACGAACAACGTATTCGGTGTATCTGTAGTGTAGCTACCAGTACAATGTGTATTAGAATTAATATTAATGCAAACATTGACTACTTGCAAAGTGTTCGGTATGTTCGGTAGGATGTTCGGTTGACGTCCCAGCCTTCATCTGTGGCATTTCCCTTGCACAAATAGTTGTACGAACAACGTATTCGGTGTATCTGTAGTGTAGCTACCAGTACAATGTGTATTAGAATTAATATTAATGCAAACATTGACTACTTGTCGAACAGGTCCAAAGTGTTCGGTATGTTCGGCAGGGTGTTCAGTTGATGTCCCAGCCTTCATCTGTGGCATTTCCCTTGCACAAATTGTTGTACGAACAACGTATTCGATGTATCTGTTGTGTAGCTACATGTACAATGTGTATTAGAATTATCATTAATGCACACATTGACTACTCGTCGTACAGGTCGAAAGTGTTCAGTCAGTGTTCAGTAGATATCCCAGCCTTTTTCTGATGCATTCCCCTTCCACCCACAATTGTACACACATTATATCAGATGTGTCTGTGTTGCAGTCACTGGATGCAAGCCATAATATTTTCAATAAAAATGTCTTGAAATTGCCTGGAAATTAATACATATTATTTTAACATGTCATTTGCAGAGAACATTTACATATTTAGTGCATATTTTTCGTACATTTCTGAGACAGGTATCATAAAGATATGATAAACATTATAAGCAAACCAAGATGTTTCAAGACTATGAAATTGTATTTCTTTTAAGATAGCACTCAAGATACTTTTATGATAACTTCCTTTAAAACGAACTGACATTATTTAGAAGGTTTTTAAATTTTTTCTCACAATGTTGTATTAAAGTAACATGGATTAATTTCCAGATAACTTCAAGATATTGAAATACTATGGCTTGCATCCAGTGAGTCATATATAATATGCACATTGAAATCGTTCCCAATGCAAGCAGTGATTTCTTGTCAAAGAGGTATAATACAATGTTCCACCTTCAACCCTCGGCAATCCCATTGTAGACATAATAGTATGACCTGTATATTGGATGGGTCTGTACAAGTGCTACATATCCTTGCAATGCACCTCATACTTAATACATTATCAATACTGGTAAAACAGGCTGAATGGATTTCAGTAAATCATTGGGCCAGTGTCCCAGACACAGTATGCAGCATTGCAGTGCAACAGACACTGTCTGTTCCATAAATTCCATTCGTGCATGTCACACCTATCTTCATCATGTGTGCTGGAATTGGTTCAGGTGTTCAACACTGATCAAACTGTTACACAAGAACATTATGTCACCAACTTCACAGCTTCATGAATTGGAAGCATTGCTAGTGCACAAGCTGAACCAGTCATCTTGTTGATTCTGGTATCATCAAACCCAGTGATCTTATCAAAGTGGTTCCAATACAAGTGCAGTTGGTGTCATTGTACATGTGTTTATTTCTACCATACTCACAGGAGGTCATTCTTGACGTGACAAATAATTCAGATACTTAGAGTTTCTGGATATACTTACTATGTATTCTGTAAAACTTTCACAGAGTAACTATGACTACTGATAGAGTAGTAAATTAGTTGTATATATGCCAGCATGAACACTGCAAACTTGATATGAAAGATGCCAATTTGGGATCTGATATTGCATTATGACAAATTGGAAGGAACAGGGTATAATCAATTATGAAAGCTATATCATTGTAGTATGGTATCTGAATGGTATCTGAATGGCATCAGTATGTAATAATAAAGGAAATATTAATAACTTTGCAAATATTGATTATCATAGCAGCATCATAATACTGTATGATTTGTATCCACTTATTCTCTCATTACTAAAAAGGGACGAGTAACCTGCCATGCAAAGCAATGGCCCACACCCCACTAGTATAATATTTCACACCCTTACAGCTGTTTTAGTAATTCATGGCAGTAACTGGATTTTTTTTCATCAATTGAGAAATTTGGACTTAGTGGAATTTCCAGTGCTGAATCTTGTATCTCATGAAATACTGTATGGATTGAGATGGTTATAGAGGGAAAGTTGTACTATTTCTTAAGGGCTATCTACTCCTATCATTACATTTGGACAATATTTAGTGTTTGGTGACTTGTGGATGAAACAAAAGGTAAACCAGTACTTTTTGACACCCACAATGATATTGTCAAATTATGCCATCAAATGAGCTCATATGAAAAAGATTGTAGGGAGAAACTTCTTCAGTTTTTCAAGGGCTAAAAGTACAAATACCGTGTTTTCCTTCATTTTTGTCCTTGGAGCCAACATTGCATCTGCACTATGTTTGTCTGCATTAGGCTTGAAATAATACATAAATTTTAAATGTTGGCTCCAAGGACAAAAATGAAGGAAAACACGGTATTTGTACTTTTAGCCCTTGAAAAACTGAAGAAGTTTCTCCCTACAATCTTTTTTATAT
This sequence comes from Hygrocybe punicea, assembly GCA_963556145.1. Classification (NCBI taxonomy): domain Eukaryota; kingdom Fungi; phylum Basidiomycota; class Agaricomycetes; order Agaricales; family Hygrophoraceae; genus Hygrocybe; species Hygrocybe punicea. The sequence continues at coordinate 5,586,279 of OY744461.1, read as the reverse complement.
GAGCTCATTTGATGGCATAATTTGACAATATCATTGTGGGTGTCAAAAAGTACTGGTTTACCTTTTGTTTCATCCACAAGTCACCAAACACTAAATATTGTCCAAATGTAATGATAGGAGTAGATAGCCCTTAAGAAATAGTACAACTTTCCCTCTATAACCATCTCAATCCATACAGTATTTCATGAGATACAAGATTCAGCACTGGAAATTCCACTAAGTCCAAATTTCTCAATTGATGAAAAAAAATCCAGTTACTGCCATGAATTACTAAAACAGCTGTAATATGACAGTATGACTGATATTGATCCCTATAGACGTCATAAGGCAATACAGCAGGCAGAATCCCTCACTGGACATGATGGGAAACAGTAAGTCACTATCCATTATAGTAACCGACAGTGCTAATCTGATAGTACATGTAGGTTGCATCCAGTTGACAAGGGGAAGAAATCCCTGCCAGTGGCGAATCGGCTAGCAATATCTTGGTGTGTTACCACTGTATTGCCCGACACTGTGTATTCATCTATCACTGACAGCTCCAATAAATGGCCTGATATATGTGAAGTCGCTCGTACAATCAGTCGGATGGGATCTAAACATGACTTTTACGATGAATTGTTGGAAAACACCTATACCGATCTACCTAATTTAAAGTATGCCATCCACTTGCTGTCTTCAATGGGTATGACTTATTCCACCTGTGGGTAGGTTGGGAGAGGTCATTCCATCATCCGATATCCCTGGAGAAGGTCAATTTTTGCTTAGTCTTGTCATACCAGCGATGTCCGATCTGGATGGAGATTATGTGTCATTTCATATGCTGGTTACTTCTTGATAGCCTATATGTCTTCCAGAATGGCTATCAATGCACTAACTCTCGTTTGGTCTGGTCAATATATCAACCCTTCATGATGCAGTCCAGATCTTGTCACTCTCCAACCTGTCGACAACAGCTACCTGGCTCTCCATGAAAATCTGAACAGCATCGCTATATTTGTGTCCACAGTTATCGTTAATGAGTCACACATTTACCAGCCGAAGAAGATAGGGACAAGTGGGCTATTGAAGTATATCAGTGGGATATTGCATGCAGTTGAGTGGGAAAGAACATGCTCATTTTTTTGTATGGCGTTTGGATGTGATCGTCTCGCAGGACAGGCAAGTCATCGGTGACATACTACTATACCACACTCATTCCAGATATCTGCTGCCATTCCAGATCGCATATGATGCAATAAACTTCCAGACGAAGTACGATAATGATCGTAGGCATGTCCATATATGTATGGTATACTACTCACTGGCCATCTGTAGGTGCAATGGATGACATATCACCGCAATCTTCGCCTAGCAAGAACATCTTTAACAGGGTCCGAAGTCCAGTCATGAAGGCAGTACCTGTATCAGGTCAGGCTCTCAATTGTTCAGACCATGGTAGGTGTTGATTCATATCAAACCAATAATTTGGCTATGCAACATCACACTGTGTCTGTCAGTTCCAACTTTTGATGCCTGTAGTGTTGAATTCAATATCGGGAACAATCTGCCATTGTTCATGAACCTGCCTATTTTCGAAGGTGAAATACCAGCAAAGTCTCTAGCGACCATCCTGTACTCAGCAAATACATACAGGAAGAAGACATCCAGCAATAGGCAGCTATCGTTGAATGTCCAGGCAGTGATTATCCTCGGCACCTGTGACTGAAATGGCCTGCCAAACTGTGTCGTCTATTCTCCAATCATTCTATGTGACAGTATTGCTGACTCTCTGATTGCTGGGTGTACTAGTATTGTTGATTCTCCCTGCACTGACTGTGCTTTTGCTGTGTAGCTGTGTAGTTGTATCGCTGGGGTTGCTGTCACTGTATGTACCTGTATTTTCACATCCAATGCAAGAGCATGTACTCATATCATTCATTGAATACCATGTGTATGGACCTATAAATGAAATAATACCATCACCCCTGCATTTTTCATGGCTGTCACCTGCATTTTCCAGCTGCAATCAGGTAGAGCTCAGATTTACCATCGTCTAGGTAGACACATGGATTTTTGTAGCCATTGCATTCCATGCCAGTGGTGGAACTGCCAGCCAATGTCAGTGGTGATAGTAGGGAGACCACCATAGATTCAGGAATAGCTATACAAGCTGTCCAAGTGTGATGGACACACCATGCCATGTCAACTTTACCATAGTGGCATCGCTATATGGGTGTACACATGATGAAAAAGAGGGGTGCATGTTTCTGGCCTGTCTATTCACCAGTACATGCAGGTACAGTGGCAGAACCCAGGTGTAAACACACTGGATGGCCACAGTACCCTGTAGCACCGGGTCATAGACCTACCATACATACAGCCAGCCAAAAGTATGTATATGGACACTGGTCTATGTAACAGTGGTGCACTGGAAGTGCCTGGCACCAGTAGGAGTCCAGGGTGGTCCAGGGTGGTCAAAAACGGGGCAGGAGGGCGCACCCTAGCTGCAAAAAGGAGTGGGCGCATGGTTGGTTGAGCACATGGTGAGTATACATAGTCTTGAGACCCAGATATCGTTTTCAATGGAAACATGGTGCAATTGTTCAATATGAGCCGGTGTTCGACACCGGGGCAGGAGGGGGCACCCTGGTTGCGATAAAGGGTGGGGGAGGGGTTGGGTGGGCAAGATGGTGGAGGTGTGTGGTCCAGTGGGCCCCGATCTCTCTTTTCAATGTGAACGAAATGCGGGGGGTTTATACTGATCGGGGGTGGTCAAAAAACGGCACGGGTGTGGGTGTCCTGGATGTTAAAAATTTGGGGTTCAATGTTGCATGTGGGGCACGCTCGCGGGGACAGGCACCCCCCCGGAATCTTGTCTTCAATTCGAACGAGGCAGAACGTATCCATGCAAACTGGGACTGGTCGAAAACTACATGGGAGGGGGTGTTTTTGGTGTAAAAATGTGTGGGGGGTGCTGGTCAGGCACAGAGCCAGAACGCGAGGTCCTGAGACACCCCGACCTCTCAATTTCACCAGAAACGCGGCGCTGGGGGTCCATACATGCTGGGGGTGGACGAAAACCACTTGGCAGGGGGTGTTTTCTGCGTCAAAAACTGTGGGGGGTGCTGATCAGGCACAGAGCTGGAACGGAAGGTTCTGGGACCCCCCGAACTCTCGTATTCACCCGAAACGATGTGTGGGGGGTCCATACACACTGGGGGTGGGCGAAAACCGCTTGGCAGGGGGTGTTTTCCGTGGGGAAAAGTGTGGGGGGGCTGGTTGGACACAGAGCCGGAATGCGAGATCCTGAGACCCCCCGACCTCTCGTATTCACCGGAAATGAGGTATGGGGGGTCCATACACGCTGGGGGTGGTCGAAAACCGCTTGGCAGGGGGTGTTTTCCGTGTCAAAAAAAATGGGGGGTGCTGGGCGTGCACAGAGCAGGAACGGAAGGTCCTGAGTGCACGCGACTTCTCGTTTTCACTGGAAACAGGGTGCGGGGGGTCAATACGTGCCGGGGATGGTCGAAAATTGCGTGGCAGGGGGGTTTTTGTGGTGTCAAAAAGTGTGGGGGATGCTGGTCAGGCACAGAGCCCAAACGGAAGGTTCTGAGTGCCCGCGACTCCTCGTTTTCACCGGAAACGGGGTGTGGGGCGTCCATATAAGCTGGGGGTGGTCGAAAATCACATGGCAGTAGGGGTTGTCGGTGTGAAAATGTGTGGGGGGTGCTGGTTGGGCACAGCGCTGGTACACGAGGTCCTGAGACTCCCCGACCTCACGTGTTCACCAGAAACGAGGTCCGGCGGTGCTATACGATCCGTGTGTGGTCAAAAATGGGGTGGGAGGGCATCCTGGCTGTTAAAAAGAGTGGGGGTCTGGTTGGGTGGTCACACGGCGAAGATTTGAAGTCCTGAGACCCTGGACCGCGCATTTTCAATGTGAACATGGTCCGGGGGTGCTATACAAGCTGGGGGTGGGCGAAAATCGCCTGGCAGGGGGTGTTTCCGGTGTGATAAAGTGTGGAGAGTGCTGATCGGGCACAGAGCCGGAAACAGTAGGTTCTGGGACCCACCGACCTCTCGTTTTCACTGGTAACGTGGTGCAGGGGGTCCATACAAGCTGTGGGTGACTGACAACAGGCTGGGAGGAGCATACTCACTGTGTAAAAGTGTGGGGGAGGGAGTGGATGTATTGAAGCGCGGTACAATGAAAATTCACACACCATGGAATAGTTCAACAAGATAATGTGACTTGCCCTCGTGATTACTTTGACTCTACGCTGTGTATCGCCATCTCATCTGAACAGGGTCACTGGCTGTCATATCGGTATACTGTGCCAGGTAGTTTAACTTCTATCCAACATGGATAGGTATATACACTGTAAGTCTGTTCATACTGTATTGCTAGACATTGACTGTATCAGACAGCTATAGTTTTTGAGACCTTGTCGGAGTACAGCAGTGTCATGGAGTCCCTACAAACGGGTACAATTCCTGAGGATTTTTGGCCCTTGGTGTACCAGATAGCATAAGCTACAGGCATAGCAATTAACAATGTGAGTATTTCAATGTACTGGAAATGTTACTGAATTGCTGTAGTACAATCAATTGTGGCAGTGGAGTGGCTGAGTCAAAGCAAGCCACACCATACCTTTTATTGAAGCATTGGATATCTACCAAAAGATCACGAACACTCAGCGTTTGAATCAGCAAACAACTAAACGAAACCTGGTATGTTTATTACCATATTATCGGCCATTTTTTCCAGTAGCATGCTATTATATGGTGAATGTAGGTAAATGGTCTTCAGCTGTTGAAGAAAAATTCTATCGATATCACAAACTACCGCATTCTTCGTAAAGTTGATGATGCAGTCAATATTGGTGTATGCATGACATTAATTGACCATGGAAATGAGCATCTATTGACACATGGGGAGAAATATCTTGCTGTACCTGCTGATGATAGCTGGATTGTTGTTCAACCATGGGAGAATGCTATTTTTGTTGATGAAACTGGTGAGCACTATTATCTACATTTTTATCTATATTGACTTCATATTCATTATAGATAATGTTCAACTCGTAGTGCTGAGGAGTATTGGGGCTGGCGAACTTGATGTTCTGTCATATGTTTCTAACATTGTTAAAGAAGCAGCAAATGACAGAAGGACCATTCGAGTATGTGGTTAAAATCATATTTTGTTGGAAATAGTCATCTCACAATTGTCAAGCCATATCATGCAGGACATATGATACAATTTGGCCAAAATGCTGGACCATGGCACATGCGCTTCTACAGCATTGTTAACAACATTAAACAGAAAAATATGGCAAGAACTGTACAGGAAGATAAAGATAGACACATATTGGGTGTATTTGGGCTTACCTGGGCTATTTTTCAAAGTGCTATGCCAAAGGATGTTACAGATGCATGTGAGCAGGCTATTCAAACATCTGAAATGCCCAGTATGACATACAAAGGAAGCACCAAAGGTGAACATTATAAATGTTTTGGGTCACCATAGCTGATATTTTACATAGATAAAGGCTATTCTCTTGATTTGAACAATGGGACTATTGAATTTCCACTTGCCCATCATTCACCTTCTGAAGGATATCTAGTGGACAACTATTCCTCGTGAGTAACTCATTTTATTGTGGATATATCACATACTGTCTATCATTCACTATACATAATTAGCAGTACACAAAGACAGCACATTTTGCCCATTTACACTATCATGGAATACATCCTATGATACACAACAGATTTCACACAAGCCACTGGGATCAAATACTTTAGGGGGAAATTATGTAGATGTTGATCTTAAAGTCGTTGTTTTAAATGATGTAGGGACAGCTTTGGTGAGTGATATGAATTGTGTAACAATCAAAATTTTACTGAAGAAACTTAGGTGACGAGGTCAAGCCACAAACATGGTACAATGAAAGCATTACCAGGTCTTGAACGGCAGGGAGTTGTTATCAATTTTTCCACCCATATTTTGGAAGCCTTTTAAAAAGCTAAAAAGGGAGCAGACATGGGAAATCTCATTGTGTATGATGAAGATGTGGAGTTCATATAGAAAAAATGCCAGGACATGAATTTACTTCTATTGATGTATGTAATAATGTATATTTGGTACCTTGCATTCTCTTATTTTTGTCATGACCGGCATAAGGGGGTTCTATAAAGCTGTAAGTGGGGGTGGTATGGTGTAGTACAATGATTTAGTGCAATGTGATGTTTCATTATAGTCTTAAATAAGATACAGGGGGGAGGTAGATAGCATCTGGACCAGGTTAAAACCAGTGGTCCAGGGTGTGTCCTAGGTGTTGAGAAAGTCAGGTGGGGGAGGTCAGGGCACCAAGTGGGGACATGGAGTCCTGAGATCTGCTCAACCTCTCATTTGCAATGCAAAGAAGGTATGTGATGTTTACAAGGTTCAGGAGTGATCAAAAACGACACCAGAAGTGGTGTTCTGGGTGTCAAAATGTGAGGAATAAGGGTTGTGCACCGCGTGAGAATGCAAGGTCCTGAGACCTCTGGACCTCTTGTTTGCAACAGAAATGAGGTGCAGGGGTTCTATATGAGCTGGGGATGTCAAAAACAGGGTGAGAGGGACCATCCTAGCTATGAAAAACTGTGGGGGATGGGTGGTTAGGTGCAAGGTGGGAACTTGAGAGCCTGAAACCTCTGATTTCCCGGTTTTGACACAACCAAGATGTGGGGATTTATATGGATTGAGGGGTTATCTAAGATTGCATGACAGAGCATCTCAGTTGCAAAAAAAAGTGGCAGATGGTTGATTTGACACAAGGTGGGAACTTGAGGGCATGAGATCCCCAACCTCTCATTTTCAACACGAATAAGGTCCGAGGTTCAGATGGATTGGGGGTGAATGAAAATGGCACAAGAGGGTGTCCTGGTTGTGAACAAATTGGGGGGTTGTAGTTGAGTATAGCATACGGATGTGAGGGAGAGGGCCAAACAAAATACTTAGTAAACACCATTCTGTTGTACTCATTGTAATAGTTCTTCTCCTTACCTAGATACTCTTTTTACAACTTACATAAAGCCCATCATGACTACCCAAAATTCACCTAGGTGATTAAGGCTAATTTTTGGTAGTGTAAATATCCAGTGTGGTAATGTTTGGATTTCATCATGCTAGGTTCATGTAGTGTACAGGTCAATAGAGGCTCTAAATTCTGAATATGGGAAGTTGGACTCAAGTAAGGTTGACCAAGGGTTGACATATGTGATAGGGTAAGATTTTCCAAGGGTTTTGAAGGGTTTGTTCTTGAATCATTATCTATTGCACATAGTGCTAGAAACTTGGTGGGAATTTCAAAGAGTTATATATGCTCTAGTTTCTCTCCAAAATTCAGGTTAGATTTCTTTAGTAGTTATTGTGCAGTTCCATTTTCAAAAAGGAGTGTTTTTAAAAAACCTGAGGGGTTGAGTCACTCAAGGAACTACTTAAAAAATTTAATAATCATTATTAATAATGGACAATGTGTAGTCTACAGATCTGTATGTAAATGAGATGCTGGAGACATATTAAAATTATAAATGGGTGGTGAAAGCAAACAATCAGTAACACTTGGTATATGGCAAAGCCTGTTATCTTGGTATTATTGCCAGGGCATAGTTTTGTCACACACCATCGTCTTGCTTGGGTTTCAGTAAAAATCCTGGAGGTTTGAATAGAACTGTTGATAGTCAAGACACTAGAAGACATACATAATAGCATGGTGCATTGAGGTAATTGTTAGGTCATTTTGTATTCAAATATAGACTCAAATACTAATCATTTCTTGTACCAAATTACAAAGTAGGTCTTATTCAGACCAACTTCACAATAAACACAACTCTTAGTTATTGCTGTTTGCATCTATTTTGGCACACCCGCCACAGTTGCTATTTTCAGCAATGCAATGGAGGGCTGAAAGTATTTCAATTATATCTCAAGAACGGCTGCACATATTAGCACATTTTATAGTGGAAATGAATTTATGAGATTAGGTGCAGTGAATAGTACCAATATATAGAAGTTTTGACTGCTGATTCAAATTCCACTTTTTGACCCCCCCCTCCAGAATCTGTGAATATTTGTGGGGTGGCATTGTATTCTATGGCCAAACCGTTGCCTGTCCAGGATTTCTGACATAACTCTTCATGCTATCCAAGCTATTTCAGGGTGGAGACATAAAAAATGCACTGCCCAGGCTCATCACCGTGATTTCAGGTACATCCAGCTTCGTGAGTTTTGGTACTCAGAACAACACACTAATCATTCTCAAAATACATCTCCAGAGTACATATCGGCATCCTGTGCACACACAAAAGAGAATGAAAGAGGTAGCAAGTCAACTAAACATATCCTGAATGAGAAAACAATCCACAAGCATCTTTTGCAGTAACTGACCACACAGCTTCGTGTAGTCGGGCTATGACTTCACCCCCCTCATCTTCTGACTCATCAATAGACCGGATAAGTCCACCATTCCTCCGAATGTGTGCCTTGATGGCAGAAAATGTGGGTTCAATCAGGTTGAAGTCTGGCGAGTATGGTGGTAGGAATTCAAAGCGCATCCCCCTGAGTAATATCAGTAATAGACATTGCGTGAATAAATGTGCTTACCTTTCAACAATCATCTCTAAAACCCACGGTGCCTTGTGAATTTGGCAGTTATCCATGATAATGACAGAGTTTGGGCCAGGAAACAGATTCATTTGATCAAGGACACCTTCAATGAAGGCGGAAAACAACATATAATTGAATGATCCCTGGACAATACCGTCTAATGAAAGCGCAGGTAAGATCGAATATCTATTTTTGAAATGTCAATGGGGCGTATCTCCAAGTAATAAAAAACACACCATTTGCCTCAAACAAAAAAAGCCTTCCTGACAGCACGTCGCCCTCGGATTGCCCATGCCTTCCCTCAATAAGTTGTGTGCTGGTCAAAAGCGCTTTCATTGACGAAAACCAGTTGGTCAGCTGTATAATATAGCCCAATCTTGTAAACGTATTCAGCTTGTTTCTGTGTACTATGTTCTATCGCAACACGTGTAAGCTGTGTTGACAAAAACATTGACATTGAGCCAGAGGAAAAATTGAACAAAAAGGTATATTACCTTTTTCATAGTATACCCGCTGTGATGCAACGCTCTCCAGACAGTCGATAGCGAGACAGTCTTTCCGCAGGCTTCTTGCAGAGCTTCCTGCAGCTCATCCAAATATGTATCGCAATTGTTGTTTACGCAGCCTTGCAGGTACTGTTTCTGGGGAAAGGCAATTACGTAGTGGGCAGGAAACATAAAGACTCACTGCAACATCTTCAGCTGAAAGATGTCGCTGTAGTGGTGGTGCCTGGGCTGTCACGTGACCCAGGTCCCATGGTTGGGTTCCCTTAGGTAGCCATTCCTGTCTTAGTCGATTGACCTATCCCATCCACCTTGACCTTTCCGAGTGATTCCGTTCCCGATTCTGTGAGGTCCCCCAGACCCACTCCATCGTGGTGATAAGAGCACGATTTGAGCCATGCCACCAGAGACCACAACATTCCACTTGCACAGACCCTTTTTGAGTACAGCAACAGAGATTTTTGAGCACAGAGTACCCCCTGAGAGCCCACCCATGCGATTCCACGCAGCACACCCAAGCAAAACACTACAAAAAAGAATCTCCGATGGCCCCAGCAATATGTCTGCATCATTCTACATGCCCTGCAACCATCTTCACAACCTTTTGTCCATCCTCACCATTCCGCACAGCCACCTCGTGCAGCCACGTCACCAGCTTTGCCCACCAAAAACCTGACAAACCATGCCCAACCACGGCACCCCACACTCCTTAGAAGACCCCCACAAGGTTGCCAAGCTGGATGATGTATCCAACAACGCCGTTGCACAGTCAGGCGTGCCTTCGATATCACCATCCCCATGTTCGACTCACCATTTTTCATTCAGATGCCCACAGGTTCACTACTGGATACACAGACACTCAAAACCCCCCCGCATCCATATGGCAGCTCTACCCACCCTGTATTCACCTGTGCCGTCCTCACCAACACCATTTTCACGCCCACCCATCTGTTGCCACGTCGCCCAACCGCCATGTCACCAAGTTGATTGGCACACCTTGCCCGCATCAGCACCTTTTTCCTCAATCCCATGGGCCCAGCACAACACGCCCGTGCCAACTTTCTCACATGTACAGTGCTAGCACGGCCCCAACAGCCCATGCCCATGTGAACGATGCGTCCGGCCCCACCCAGTGTGACTAAACATCGAACCAGGCATACACGCACCTGCAAGCACCACGCCGACTCATTTCACGGCCCCACACGCCCGTTTCCAGCGCCATCGACCACCCCCGTGCATCCACAGGCCATCCCAACGCGAGCGGCACACCCCACCCCACCATACCCCGTCCACACATGCGCGGCCCCACGTCGCCATGCAGCTCACCCCCTCATCAGTGGAGGCACTCAGGCTCCCCCACAACGTGTATAATCTGAGCAACTTGAAGTAGTGACGACACTAGGTGCAGAGTTGCAGTGGCTGGAGGTCAACAGACCTGGTTCAGTGAGGGTTCGGAATTAATTAATTAATTAATTGATTAATTGATAAAGTTGATCGCCTATAGACAAAATTTTTTTAGGTAACAGATATGATTCTACTTCTGATCCTGGAAAATCAGATACAGTTGGGGCTATGTGTGGACAAGCTTACATAAGCATCCAAATATGGGTTGGTGCAAAAAAGACAAATTACCTTCTAATTATATTCAAAATATTCGTACTGGTCTCAATTCTTATCAGAATCAGCTGAAAATTGAACTGCTGACTAATATTATCATTTCGGATCAGGTGTGACCGTGACATGTGACCAATCTAACTATATAAGGTAATTTTTGATATTATATACCAAATTTTCTGCTGATCACAATGGTGACAGTCACATGTGACCAGTCTAACCATATAAGGCAATTTTACACCATATATGCTAAATTTTGAGATGATCACAGGAGTCATAGTCACATGTGACCACTGTTACTATATAGGGAAATTTTAGCCATATAAGCAGAAATGAGTGTAACTCAGATGATATAATGATATTTTTTCTTAAAACATACAATTCAATATGATATCGCTGTATATATTATATGCTAATCATATATTTCAAGCAAAATTATTTATTGATGTTTGAAATAATCATACAAATAAAAATCCAGTGACAGAAACAAGACTTTATTCGTGCTATATGCAACATTGGCCCACTCAAGCACAGCTGTCTTCATGTTATCATCTGTTGTGCAGCAAGGTTATGGAGAAGTGAGGTTAAGCAAATGTAAGTCAATTGTTATCATACTGTTTAAAGGTAGTTGTATTTGACAGTTGATGTGTTACTCTCTCTTTTGGCTGAGAATATTGCATAATAACGAAGCAAAGAAGACATGACAGTGGGAGAGGAGGTCAAGACACGCTATGCAGTTTTATTTTTTCTACTTTTTATGTTGCTATGGTGAGAGGTGGGCTTATTAATATATAATATATGCTATATGTCTTCTATCACATGTAACATGCTTTATGCAATTTAATATTATTATTTACTTCATCATGAAAGTGAGGAGAGGAAAAAAAGAACTCGTTCATGCCATGCGCAGCACTGGCCCACTAAACAAGTTGCAGTGGCTGGAGGTCAAGGTGCTCCAAGGCACTGTTATATGCACCGTACGTTTGCAGAGAGGGGCCTATATGTTCCCCAAGCTGGTGATAACAGTCCTATACATCTTGTAGATGTATTTTGAGAATGATTAGTGTATTGTTCTGAGTACCAAAACTCATGAAGCTGGATGTACCTGAAATCACGGCGATGAGCCTGGGCAGTGCATTTTTTATGTCTCCGCCCCAAAATAGCTTGGATAGCATGAAGAGTTATGTCAGAAATCCTGGACAGGCAACGGTTTGGCCATAGAATACAATGCCACCCCACAAATATTTACAGATTCTGGAGGGGGGGTCGAAAACTGGAATTTGAATCAGCAGTCAAAACTTCTATATATTGGTACTATTCACTGCACCTAATCTCGTAAATTCATTTCCACTATAAATTGTGCTAATACATGTAGCCATTCTTGAGATATAATTGAAATACTTTCAGCCCTCCATTGCATTGCTGAAAATAGCAACTGTGGCGGGTGTACCAAAATAGATGCAAACAGCAATAACATTACAATAGCAAGCTTTAGTAAGGGTTGGTCCAAATTGAGCCTAGAAAAACTTATTCATACTATGCTTGTGTACTTCTCAAGTAAAGTAAAAGAATTCCTAAAGATCTTGAATGCTATACAACAGATGGCTACATGAAGACAGCCATGCTTGACATCAAGGAAGATGCTCTAGGTATAAGCTCAGAAACTCTGAGCATCAATTGGTAGTACTAACTTTCTATTTTTACAGTGTCTGATACCATGGTCTGAAAACTGTGACAGAACAGTGTCTCTGGAACAAGAGTCACCTATGAATACTACTAGCTGGTGTAAACAATGTTCATCTACTCAGAAGGTTGTTATGCTAATTATATACATGAGGATGTGGAATAAATGGAATAGATAAATGTTGAATCAACCAAACAACTGACTAATACAGTCCAGACCAATGACAAAGAAGGAATGACTAAGACCAACAAATAATTAAGATTACTATTCCAAAGACTCTCCACATCCTCGCTGAATTAAGAACTAACAATATGTTGCATAGAGCATCATGTTACATATGGCATAAGATACATAGCATGTGTTGCATATTGCATATTGATCTAATAAATCCACCTCCCACCTCTGCAACACATAAATTAGCATAAAATACAACTACATAGTCTTCATCAACCTCCTCTCTACCTGCCATCTCCCCTGTGTTGCACCATCATGCAACACTCTCAGCCATGAAACAATTGCTCAGGGAGCAACAGGTCAACTGCCAAACACAACTGCCCCCCAAACAGTGTGCTGACAATTAACTCACATTTGCTCAACCCTACTTCTCCATGACCTTGAATGCTACACAACAGATTATCACATGAAGAAAGCCATGCTTGACCTCAAGGAGGATGCTCAAAGACTCTGAGCATAAATAGCTAGTACTAGGTTTCTATTTTTGCAGTGTCTGATATCATGGTCGGAAAGTTGTGTAAGGTCAGTGTCTCTGGAACAAGAGTTGCCTGTAATCATTCCATCATGATACCATACTTGTTTTTGTGCAGTAATAATACGTGAGGTGAAATGATATTGACCATGATATACAATGCCTCTAAGTTCTAATGTCTTTGTGTCAGTCTCTGAAACAAATTCTACTCTATGACTGGTTTCAATGGTTTTAAGTGGATACTCTAGAACAAGAATGTGTGGTGCTTCATTATAAAATACAACTTGATTCATTCTGCTATTGCAATCAGGACATCTTCTATTGGTTTTCTGTGACAAGGTATCAATCCACTTCATGGTAGACTGTTTAATGTTGTCATCAGCATGCAACACATAGCCTAGTCTGTCATCAATGGGTTCTTCTGCAAAGTCACATTGAGAACATTCATGTTGAGAAGAGGCTACAATGTCATTGACTTTAAACAACTCCATAGCCAGATTTGCAACACTGATGCCCACAGTGCCTCTAGGAAGGTCCATAGGATTTATGTTATGTAGTGTAGTTCTAAGGTGATCTCTTAGCTGTTCAAATGCCACATTTTTGTGCAACACCTCAGAAAAACAATGAGACAATGTGCTCAAATGATCATTCATGCTTCTGAATACTGTGGACCACTCTTCATGATTGTCTTGCCACAGATTGAATATAATCACCAACAATGAGTCATATGCACAGCTGTAGTCATTTCTATCCCAGATCAGTCCAGCTGGAGAGTTAATGGTCTGTTTCTTGCTTGTGGATCCTCTGTTAACATGGTCTTTGGTGATCTGAGGCCTTTTAGCTACTGGTTCATTGTTTGTGTCAAGTGAATGTTTTTGGGTTGAACCAATAGCAACTGAGCCTTTTGCTGGAACAAATGAAGTTGCAACTACAGCTGCTCTCTGTTTGCCTTTGCCTTTTTCAACCAATTGCCATGGGCTATCAGGGATTATATGAGCCAATAGCAATAGATCAGTTGGTGAACATTTAATAGCATTATCAGTTTTGGCAGGAACATAGTGAATTCCCTTCCACTGCTGAAAGCTTCTGAGCATAACAGAGCGTGTACCAGCTCGAATGTAATCAGGTAAAGCATCTTCATATCTGATCCTTGTAATCTCATCAAGCAATTCTAGTTCTCTAAATTCTTGTCTAAGGTATCCAGAACATCCTCTAGTGATTACTTTAGTGTCAAAGCCTTGAATTATTACAATTCCAGCAGCAGAAGCACTTCTAGACAACTAGATGGTACCCGAGCGTTGCTGCGGTATTAGTTATTTTATTTTATCTTATTTTATTGTATCTTATTTTATTGTAAATTTATTTTCCACGGGGTGAATTTATTTTATTTTATTTTATGTTATTTTATTCATTTTCAATTTATGTTCTGTTTTCCATCGATTTTTGTGTTCAAAGTGAAGAAACACCCGTGGCGGCTACTAATAACAGTGTTACATGCTTTTTGTGCCACTGATGTTTGTTCGCTTCACTCACAAACACCTGTAGCACCCATCCTGCAGTGTTACATGCTTTTTGTGCCACTGATGTTTGTTCGCTTCACTCACAAACACCTGTAGCACCCGTCCTGCAGTGTTACATGCTTTTTGTGCCACTGATGTTTGTTCGCTTCACTCACAAACACCTGTAGCACCCGTCCTGCAGTGTTACATGCTTTTTGTGCCACTGATGTTTGTTCGCTTCACTCACAAACACCTGTAGCACCCGTCCTGCAGTGTTACATGCTTTTTGTGCCACTGATGTTTGTTCGCTTCACTCACAAACACCTGTAGCACCCGTCCTGCAGTGTTACATGCTTTTTGTGCCACTGATGTTTGTTCGCTTCACTCACAAACACCTGTAGCACCCCGTTCTTCAGTGGCTGCTGTCTTGAATTTTATTTGAATTTTAACACACTTGTTTACATTGTTTTGAATTTATTTGCACATTTTGTACTTATCCAGGCTAGGCTTCGCCTCACATGTTGCTCCAGGCTGCTGTCTTGAATTTTATTTGAATTTTAACACACTTGTTTAGATTATTTTGAATTTATTTGGACATTTTGTACTTATCCCAGCTTGGCTGCACCTCGCGGTTATAGAAGGGGACAACGGTGGCTCGGCTGCGCCTCACGTGGCAAAACGTGGCTTACGCACGCGAGGTGCGAAATAAGCGACCAAACGCGACCAAACGCGAGCATACGCGAGATACATGAAAAAACGCAACCATAACCGATCCTTCCACGCCACAGAACCCCCATTGTCCCCTTCCTTTTAGATGAAGAATAATATGACATGTGATTGAAGCAACTGTTCAAATGCACAACATTGAATGGACAAGTTTTTCCTTGAGCAGCATGAGCAGTCATTGCAAAGTTAGGTAGCACCCAGACTTGTTGTCTCTCAATGGATTCCTTCAGGTCACTGGGAAATACACACTGAATGGTCTTGGTGTTTTTTACAATGGGCACTACATTGTCAGGCAGTCCTGGAATCTGCACCAGCTTTGGAGGTTTGTCCAGTTCAACAAACAAAGTGTCAAGTACTCTTTTGCCATGACTTGCTTTTATTGACTGCCATCCAACAACAAATCCTTCTTGTCCATTTGTCATGCAGAGTTCAGTGGCATCATTATTGCGAAGCATCACAGGCATACCAAGACACAATGAGAGTTGTCCTGCAAAGTTATCAGTTGCAGCATGTCGCACTTTCCATATCTCTCTTTGTGTATCAAAGTCTATGTCACTGGAGTGATGTATAGCTTTAGATTTGGACTTGCTTCTCACAGAATCCTTGTCTTTTCCCCACTTGTCAATGGAATAGAAGTTGGTCAAGTTCTGGTTGGTGTCAGAAGCAAATCTTTCACATCCAAGAAGATTGATTTGATCTTTGTGTGAGTGAATGCCACATATGACAGGAACATTTCTAAACTTCTTAGAGGCAACATTGGGCTGGTCTGGACGCTTGCCTGCAATTCTGGTTCTCAAAAATTGAATGTCCTGTGCAGTACATTTGCCATAGCGCATGTTGACAAGGGCAGTGTTGAACAATGCATCCTCAGCTGTTTGGGTCCTCTGTCTCATATTTTCTCTGAGAATCACCACTGTGGTCACTTGATGCCAGAGGGCTTTTCCAATGGCAGTTTCCTGAGAGTGTGTTGTCAAGGCCGATGTGATATGAGTGCCAACTGTTCCACTGTATAATGGCACACCTCCAACTGGGGGTAACTGAGCAAAGTCTCCTGCAAATATCATGTTGATTCCACCAAATGGCATGTCATGTATGTTCAAAGCTTTAGCTAGTCTAGCACTGATTTTGTAGAGATCATGACAAGATAGCATAGAGACTTCATCAATGAAAATGTAGTCAACTCCTTCTAATCCACCTTTGAGCTGAGCAATGCTCATTGCTTCATTTCTATTTGACATGTTGGGATTGATGCCCAGGAAGTAGTGATAAGTTGAGTCATTTTGGAGAGCTGCAGATGTGCCAGTAGGACCAAGAACAACAAATCTGTGAGACTCATGTGCAGTGTCAAAGAACTCAACAACTGCTTTGATGACTTGTGATTTTCCAGTGCCAGCCATTCCAGCAATATTCATTTTCAACTGGTCAGTGCTGGAAGATGAAGCATGATTTGCAATAATTCTAAAGGCCCTTTTTTGCTCAGTGTTCAAGCTGAATTTGCTAACTGTAGCATCAATTAGCTGTTGTCTCTGTGCATTTGCAGACCTGAAAGTATGCATCAAGTATGCTTGGTCCACAATCATCACATTATTTTCATTTTGATCAGTATCCATTTTGTGTGCAGTCAACTTTGAGTTTGCAGAAATATGTTGATTGCGCTCATCTAGTATCTCTTGTCTCTGTTCATGGACAACTTGCTTCCATGGAGTACCAGGTTGATTCATTTCAACTTCAAGTGGAGCAGAATTTACAGTAATAGAACCATCTGGACATGGATCAAGCCACCCAATATTTCTGACAATGTGTTCAGTGGCATCCATTTGAGCTTTGATCAGTCTACCATGTTGACCAAGTTCAGAATATTTGTTAGTGCCATAATCTGCATTGTTTTTGTCCTGCTCATAATTGTCATCTCCAAAGTCACCACCATTTTGAATGTTGTCATCATCCAAGTGTGAAATCATGTCTGAAGACATAAATTGAGGACAGGTACCATCTAACACTGCTCCTTGTCTAAGCTGAGCAGAATAGTCATCTCTAGCATCAAGGGTAAATTCATGATCAGTGAATGCTTCATCCCATGATTCCAGTTCACTTTTGAGGTCATTGCCAGATCTCCATGGTTTGAACAGAGTGAGCATTGTGGTGCAATAGTATTCTCTGTCTCCCCTATCACGTCTGGGCAATGAACCACCAACAAAGTTTGGAACAACATGTTCACTGAATTCTATACAGTGTGATTCATATAATGGGTGATCTTCTAGGAAAAGCTTGGTATCATCTTCTTGGACAGACTCAGTGCTATCAGACTCATAGTCCTCTGAATCACATTCTATGAAATTGTCATCATCTTTGATATTCAAATCATCAAATTCTATGCACAAGTCATTACTGGTAGACACACCAGATCTCGAAGTTTTTTTGTGAGTTGCAGTTTGTGGCTCAGATTCCAAGACATCTAACTCATCATCACTGTTTATTTCATCATGAGCTTTTTGAATGTTTCTCTTGACTCTTTCTGCACCCTGCACCCATTCATATAAATTCATGTCTTTATAATGAGGTGGTCTGTATATATAGTCATGCACTGCAGATAATCCTATGAATTTTCCCTTTTGATTGTGCAATACTACTTTTTCAGAGTCAACTTGCATGTTATCATTTTCATCAGGATTCCAAGCTTTTTGGCACTTCAGTCAACCACCTAGCCCCAACTAACTAGATGTAACACAACTCTGTCGGTGTTCCATCTAAGTGCTCATATAACCATGGTACTCCCAAGGACAATTTATTGCCCCAGGGACATTCTCACTGTAGGCAGGCATAGGGATATATTCTTATCCCTAGGGACAATTTCCAAAGAAGACCAAGGACTGAATAGTTATCCCAAGGGATGATTTTGACAAAGGATCATGGCCTGAAATATTGTCCCATGGGACATATTACAATACCATCAGGGAGAATATATATTTTCCTGGGATATATTGTCAACCAGGTGTTGCCTCAGCTCAAGCTGATGTTTTTTGAAAAATAGCTATAACATTGTAAATAAAATAGGTAAAATTATGAAAATATTTGTGTGCATAGATTAAAAGGCCTAGGGACTGTAATTTCATCCCTTGGGATATTTATTTCGTCCCTTGGGATATTTATTTCGTCCCTTGGGATATTTATTTCATCCCTTGGGATATTTATTCCTTCCCTTGGGATATTTATTTCTTCCCTTGGGATATTTATTTCTTCCCTTGGGATATTTATTTCTTCCCTTGGGATATTTATTTCTTTCCTTGGGATATTTATTTCTTCCCTTGGGATATTTATTTCGTCCCTTGGGATATTTATTTCGTCCCTTGGGATATTTATTCCATCCCTTGGGATATTTATTTCGTCCCTTGGGATATTTATTTTGTCCCTTGGGATATTTATTTCTTCCCTTGGGATATTTATTTCGTCCCTTGGGATATTTATTCCATCCCTTGGGATATTTATTTCGTCCCTTGGGATATTTATTTCGTCCCTTGGGATATTTATTTCGTCCCTTGGGATATTTATTCCATCCCTTGGGATATTTATTTCGTCCCTTGGGATATTTATTTTGTCCCTTGGGATATTTATTTCATCCCTTGGGATATTTATTTTACCTGAGAAAAGCCCACGGGACATATAGAATATCCCATGGGACACTTATCTTGTCTTAGAAAACCGCCCATGGGACATAGAACATCCCTTGGGATACTTTCACTCTTATAGAAACAGCCCATGAGACATGAAAAATATTGCTTGGGATATTTACATTAACCAAGACAAAGCCCATAGGACATATAAAATATCCCATGGGATATTTACTTTACCCACAAAAAAGCCCATGGGACATATAAAATATCCCTTGGGATACCTTTGTTATTGCAGAAACAGCCCATGGGACACATAAAATATCCCATGGGATATTTACTTTACCCACAAAAAAGCCCATGGGACATATAAAATATCCCTTGGGATACCTTTGTTATCGCAGAAACAGCCCATGGGACATATAAAATATCCCTTGGGATATTTACTTTATCCACAAAAAAGCCCATGGGACATATAAAATATCCCTTGGGATACCTTTGCTATCGAAGAAACAGCCCATGGGACATATAAAATATCCCTTGGGATATTTACTTTACTCAAAAAAGCTCCAATCTACAGGCTGGTGGGACTGCCTGCTTGCTCAGCATCTGCCAAGTCACACAATAATAATCATAGCAATGCCACATGTTACATAATTTTAATTTACCAACCACTCAAAATAGACATAGCAAATTAAATAATTATTTTCACTAAATACATGGTATTCTAATTTATAAGGGGAGAGACAGGGAGGTGGAGGAGAGGAGAGGAGAGGGGGAATGGCAGGAGGAATGGCAGGGGGTGGGCAGGGGGAGAAGGGGCAGGAGGTGGATGGGAGGTGGGGATGGTGGATGGACAGCATAGGCAGGGGGAGAAGGGGTAGGAGACAGCCAGGGGGAGAATGGAAAGGAGGAGGGAGGAGGGGGAGGGGAAAGGAGGGAAAGGGAAGGACCAACAATACATACCGGTGTTCCCCTGGTGTCCACGCCCCTCGCCCTTGTCCTCGTCCTCGTCCTTGTCGTCCCCGTCGTCCTTGTCGTCCCGGTCCCCGTCGTCCTCGTCGTCCTGGTCCCCGTCGTCCTCGTCGTCCCCGTCCCCGTCGTCCTTGTCCTTGTCCTCGTCATCCCCGTCCCCGTCGTCCTTGTCCTTGTCCTCGTCATCCCCGTCCCCGTCGTCCTTGTCCTCATCCTCGTAGTCCCCGTCCCCGTCCTCGTCCTCGTCGTTACTGCGTGGCCCTGTTCCCGTTCGCGTTGTCGTTGCCGTCCCGTTTGCCGTCCCGTCCTCGTCGTCCCTGTTGCCGTCATCCTTGTTGTCCCGGGCTCCGTGGTCCTCGTCGTCCCGTTCCCCCGTCCCGGTCGTCCTCGTTTCCGTCGTCCATTGC